>JADGIL010002100.1:247-11905 GCA_020352625.1 Cactoblastis cactorum
CCCCTTTCCTTCGCCAGTGTCATAGCGTGGTATTTCGCTTCTCTCATGTCATTTCCGTGAACGATCACGTTGGCGCCATACGACTGGCATTTTTGGATTTTCATGATTGGCGCCACGTTTGGCATCACCTGGAAGTATTTTATTGAATTTATTATTAAACAAATTCTAAAATTCGTATATTTAAATATCATATTGTAGTTATTATGCTTAGTTGGAGTTAAATTAATTTAAATATTTTAAGGGGAGATCAGTAAGAAATCGAAATTATTTGTTAATACTTATTATTCCTTGACTATGAATATCTATAAGAGATCCCTCCAGTTCGCTTTGCCGCATCCGACAGAAGAAGCAGGGATTCGAGCTCCTCGCTTTTTGGGACTAATACCGTCAGCAGTAACTCTATCTCAGTCTATCTTAGTCTCTATGCTGTGCTAGTGGTGATTGGCAACAAATTTGATGTGCTGTTAACTGTACTTACAACAGTGGCGGGGATCTTCAGCAGGTTGGCGTGATAGCTGAGGCCCTGCGAGTGGTTGCCCAGCGACGCGGAGATCACGCCGGTCTGCTTGGCCGTGCCCGACAGAAGCAGCAAGGCGTTGCGAGCTCCCCGCTCTTTGAAACTAAAAATTATTCTTTTCTAAAAATATCTTCCAACAATTCTTATTCTTCTTCAAATCTCGAAAAAAAAAATTTGACAAAGTTTGCTTGCTTTCGGAAATATGAAATAAATTAAATTGTGCTTAAAGTCAAAGTTATACAAAAAAAAATTAATAAAAGAGACGTGAATTATAAGCTTAATCGTTTGCAAAATGTGGCTCACCTTCCCGTATGTTGAAGGAAGTCATTTTTTAAATAAATATCCATGCCGTAAATTGCAGACATGTGCGATTTCTGAAACCAAAAGTAGGTAGGCATAATATAACATCCGGGTTAATTTTCTATACTTACCAAAACATCGAGTTTGACTAAAATGTTAAATTCTTGTAATAAAGATTCGTTACTCTGTATTTAGTTGTCATAAAACAAAAATTAAGCAAACTTACAACACAGGGAGTTTTGACAATTCCACTCTGGATTCTAAAAGCTGCAGCCGAGACATCTTCGAATGAAATTTTTTGTGGATTTTCCTTGTCACACATAGGATCGTATTCTATAGTCTGAGACACCATTTCGACCATTTAATTATTATTAAATGTAACTAATAATATGATAAGCCTTGCCGTCAATCTCAAGTGAGGTTCAGCATTGGAATGCCGACTAAATGTTTATTATCTTAATTTATTAGAGACCAAAGGTTAAAGTTGAGTAGGAATACAACTCATACCTACTATAATACGATAACATTTGATAAATTCTTAACCAGAGACTCACGTGCCAATAATTGAAAACACTCTGTACCTATCTAGCGCAAGAGAAGAAAAAAAAAAACAATAATTTCTCTTAAATACTTATACCTACTATGTACCTGTACTACTATGTACCTACCAATTAGCGAAACATGAAACAGACAGGCATAATAAGGATTAAATGCATTGAACGTTTTAATTTTATCAAAATGTATTGGTGGGTGCTTCGTTTGATATTATTAAACAATTTATCCAACTTCCTAAATAAAATTTTGGTATTTTCATAAGGTAACATCAAGATTCAAATGCGTGGAATTTCAATACCCAAGTGTTAATTTTTTCGAAGTGGTCAAAAAGGGTGAAAGGTAAAATGGGATTCTGGAATGGGATGGAATGGGAATATGGAAATTGTATTGACTTCATAAAGTAAATAATAATAAAAAATAATAGAATGATTCTCAATTTGTATATTCATAAGGTATACATACAAATTATTTATACAGATATTTGAAAAATAATATTTATGGCAATTACAATATTGTTGTTTATATATCAATTTATTATTAGTTGTGAATTCAACAAATCATTACAAAACAAAAGAACACTCTATTTTTGCACTGCTTTATCATTGAGTTGGAAGGGCATCAGACTCGGCGATAACATTTTAAAGAAAACTAAATAAGCTCGACCTCGATAGTGTTGTGTTTTATTACAATTTCATCAAAATCGAATTACGAAGCGCTTATAAAAATAAACCGTTTATATCTAAACTTCGTTATGACGATAAATAAAATTAAATTGATTACAAAATGATTTATTTAAATTACAACAGATCTCAAATTCAATAATTATCTACTTATATCACGGCAGTGAACTCGATTTTTCTTTTTTATTCAGTACATACTAGTTAGAATAATTAATTGTTGAGTTATCCCGAAAGTAGTTCGAGACTTGTGTTATAGGATACTTATTCAATTTTTTTATTTGTTTGTTCTATATTTTGTCACCTAGGAACGTATATAATCCTATATAATAAATTACCATTCCTCACGGGTTCTATACCAAGACCCCGAGACAACTTACTCGACATTTTGTACTTTTTTTTTAAAGTTACATATTATCGGAGTAGTGCTCATTTCCTACGAAAATCAAACAGGATATTGTGGCTTAAAATTACAATAATTTTTATACGATTATCAAGATTTTTTATTTTAAATCTGACCAGTCTTTAGAGAGATCATTTCATTCTAATTAAGTTGATAGAAGAAATATTGTTTCGGTGAAAAACTTTTGTCAACAAAAAATTTTCTTATTTCAAATCAAACGCAAACGAAGTTGCGGGCACAGCTAGGTAGTTTACCATAACTGTAGATTCGTTATCTGTATCGATAACTAAGTAAATTTTCGTAGTGGTATGAGCGTGCTGCATGCTTTTTTAGCCTGCAGCATGAATGGGCTAGCTCGTCCGGGGTATTACTACGCTCCCACAGAAGACCGATGCCTATCAGCGGCTACATGGCGCGGAACATGGCGGTTATCAGCCGCCATGTTCTGTTCTGTCCGGTGAGTGGGAGAGCCGGAGGCCCAACTTCTTTATAAACGCCGGCAGTGACCCCGCGGGTGTCGCAGTTATTTAAGGCCGGCAGTGGCTACCACTTACATTAAAAAAAACTACAATTAAAAAAAGTCCAATGTACATACAAATTTCACTCTTTTTTAGTTTTATTATATGTATGCATATGTATATAAAATGTGAATATGAATATCAGGGTGGTCAAAGGTTTGTGGATCAGAGTCATGGAAGTATTAATACAATGGAAGTAGTGATAAATTAGCTCGTACAGTCATCTTCATTTTTCGGTATTTCTATATTAGGTCCTTACAGGCACAAAGTTGATTATCTGTAACATGAAATCGCTGAATATAAGACTTGTGGAATGCGTGATTTGTAAAAAATTTAGTAATAGCAAAGGTTGGCTTGACTGTAGAGAAGAATTTTGTGATATCTTGTTATGACGATAGGAGGTTTCTGGTGTAATTTGTATCATTTAATTTATTATAGTATTTACTGCATGAGTCAGTCAGGCTTATCCTACACTGTTGTTTAATGTATGAGACAGGTGTATATAAAAAGTCAGGAGACATGTTTGATGAGGCGTCAGATTTAGCAGCAGTATCAGTCATCTCGTTTCCCGGGATACCAATGTGTGCCCTTACCCAAGCATTGAATATTTATATTCTTGGTCTTAGCGGCATGGATTGATATTTGATGTAGGCACCTGTTGCTAGTGATGAAGAAACTATTTATAGTTTCATTCGAAAAAGGCTTTACTGTCGATAGTAACGATAGTATTAGCATGTTACTATCGATTGATCAATAGTATTGTTATATGTATATTCAATACTAATATCTTTACTTTAATACTTTTGATAATTATTGTATTTTCTAAAACAATCGAAACGCTATCAATAGTTGTCTATCGTGCGGCAACACTAACTCTTGCATCTGTCGCTCACGGATACTCATTCATTACTGTCATGGCTGTATGGGTTTCAGTTCCCTTTGCCTTTCCCAAAGGGAAAAACTTTACCAAAAAAATCACTGTCGCTGTGTCAATTATATTCCCTTTTTTTATAATATCGTTTGACTAGGGATGGCGATTCTATCCAAAAAAGATCGATTTTTAAATCGATTCGAAACGAAGTCTAATAAATCGATCCACAAAAAAAACGAGGTAAAAGAATTGATTTTACAAAAATCGATCTTTTCTGATTCGCATAATGAGTCTATGTTTTTTAAACAAATACAAACCCATTTACTAATTAAAGAGTTTTTACTACTAAATCAAAGTAACAAGTATTAAACAATATATTACTTTCAGTTAGATAGGTACATTAAAAAGCTTTATAAGCTCTGTTATTTTTAAGAATAACAATCTGTCTAATCTGCTAGGATCCAACCAATTACGCTCATCATATGCGATGTTGCCGGCAATCGAAAATATGCGCTCGCAAGAAACAGATGACCCCACGATACACATATACTTCATTCAAAAAATCAATTCTTGATTTTAGAGGTTGAAATATCGATTCAATGGATCGATTCAGTACATAATATCGATTTAAAAAATCAATTTTGTTGGTCCAAAAAATCGATTTTCCGATTAATCGATCTTAGATCACCATGCCCAGTTTGAACGAACGAACAATGGAGTCATAACATAAAATTGAGAAGTGAAGTCGTTTGGTAGTTAAGGTTTTCATTAATTGAATAATAATCAATAGTACTTATCAACATTTAAAATACAGTAGTTGTGTGCTGTTATTGCTAAATAGGTTTCAGACAACACTTAAAACTAATAACGAAGTTTTGAAGCTTTACTTACACGGTAAAAGAAAGTTCGGCACCAAGATGCCGTACGCCAATCAACCATCAGTTCATATTACCGAATTAACAGACGACAATGTGAAATTTGTAGTTGAGGATACAGAATTAAGTGTGGCCAACAGTATGCGCCGTGTGTTTATTGCTGAGACGCCAACTATGGCTATTGATTGGGTACAACTTGAAGCCAATTCCACTGTACTCAGTGACGAATTCTTGGCTCATCGAATTGGTCTTATACCGCTTATATCGGATGATGTTGTAGACAAAATAAGATATTCCAGAGATTGTATGTGTGCAGATTTTTGTTCCGATTGTAGTGTCGAATTTACATTAGATGTGAAATGTACTGGTGAACAAACTAGGCATGTAACTACAGCAGATCTTAAATCTAGTGACCCAAGAGTTGTACCAGTGACTTCAAGGCACAGAGATGAAGATCAGGCTGATTATGGTGAAGCGGATGAAATTCTTATTATCAAACTCCGGAAAGGCCAAGAATTGAAGTTACGTGCATATGCTAAAAAAGGATTTGGCAAGGAGCATGCTAAGTGGAACCCGACTGCTGGCGTTTCTTTTGAATATGATCCTGATAATTCAATGAGACATACATTGTATCCTAAACCCGACGAATGGCCCAAGAGTGAACACACAGAACTTGATGAGGACCAATATGAGGCCACTTTTAATTGGGAAGCAAAACCTAACAAATTTTTCTATAATGTGGAGTCTGCTGGAGCTTTGAAACCAGAGAATATTGTGCTTATGGGCATTGTAGTCCTGAAAAACAAGCTTTTGAATCTGCAAGTGCAGTTAGCACAGGAAGCTCAAAATGATGCACTGGCAATTAATTAAATTATTATGTTTAATTGCCTTTATAACAATAAAAGTGTAATGAATTTTTTTAATAATTGTTTATATTGTTACCTAATTTTTCGGTGCATTGGGCATATACTTCTAAATAAAAAAAGTTATGGTTATTACATTTACATAACTATAAAATAATTACATATTTAAAAAATATGGAAATATATATAAATGTGTAATGACATAAAATTTTCATATCAAGAGTAATTAATAATATGTAACTAATAATTAAATAATATGCAATTGGCTAACGTCCATGAGTATCAAGATATCGAATCAAGTATCAAGATGAAATCTATGCTATATTTTAGACCTTTTACGATATAACAGTGAAAACTGCATCCTATTCCATCCTGTAATTTTTGTGTGATGTGCATACAAATACATATACAGACAGACAAAATTTTAAAAACATATGTTTTAGTTTCTATAGGCCCAATAAAGAGCATGTATATATTTCTTGTTTTATATAATTTTAATATAATTGTAATATCTACAATACCTTTATAACTGAAGTCACAACTCTTTTTATATTTGAAGTTCGCAATTTATTATTTCTTGTTTGGAAACTTAGGAAAACTTGTAATGTGTGGCCATTTAAGAAACTAACTGTAAAAATTATGAGGTGTTTTCATGGAGGTAGTATATATTACTATTTTACTTTGTTGTAGTGTGCCATAGTCTTTTTACTATGAGTGACATTTTGGAGTGACAGAAAAGTGAAAATTTTCAACACAAATGATATTTCCTCTATAAAAACAGACTAAGTATCGTGTGTAAATTTAAAGTGCAAACAAATTACAATTTTAAGATTACTGAAATGCAGAATGGTATAGTTCAATACAAAGTTTTATTTCATATATACTTCTACCTAACGCTTGTAGAGATAGAGACCGATACTGCGGAGTTTCTTTTGGTGTTCTCAGTATTGGTCGCTGGTAGTTTGTAGCTTTATAAATAAATAGCGAATACAATTAATAGCAAAATGATGATTCGAAAGTGCCAACATTTGACCAACTTGAATAAAATATATGTATGTATATATACATATATTATTGATATGCAGTCAAGTAATGACCGAACATTTGATGCGAGTGTCTGTTGCGAAAATTATTTTTGTTTTAAGGATGATTACAAAAATGTCTCAAGAGATACGCTACACCTCTTAACTTTTAATGAAATTAAACATGCAGCTGAGAGGATAGAAGGTGGTATAATACATACGCCACTTTGTGTAAGTTCTCTATAGCAATTTTATTCACTCTAAAAATATGTAATATCTTCAAGATAAATTATATCTTATTGTTTATTAATTAATCATGACACACGATCACATTTTTTATTTCTTTTCAAAGGATTAGAAGGTCTATATTAAATTTCATCAAGTTCGGTCAAGTGTAATCTTTTTGCTTAATTTTCTATACTAATATTATAAAGAGGTAAAGTTTGTAAATTTCATTGTTTCTTTGCTTGTTTGAAAAGGGTAATCTTCGGATGCAACACCCGCGGGGTCACAGAAGCGTTGCCAGCCTATAAAAACCCCGCCCGCAAGATATATAACAAAATAAAAATTCTTTCATAATCACAAAGCTACACTATTCAGAAGGCTAATTTTATCTCACAACGAAGTGGGCACAGTCTGCTAGTAATATAAGTATAAAAAAATAAAGTTAACGCTGTTCATATTTTTATTATCATGATATTTTCAGGAAGCGAAACTCAGTAAACACATGGATTACAATATCTATTTAAAATGTGAAAATCTACAATACACTGGAAGGTAAGTAAATAAATTGACTGTTTAGAACGATCGCGATAAAATAATTCAGTAAAGAGGTAGGTACAGTTTATGATTTTTATATCGTACATATAAAAATACTGAAACAAGCACCAGTGCAAATATAAATAAAAGGCTTGTTATTTTTACGCAGTTGTGCAGAACGTGGTATTCGCAATGCCTTCATAGCCAACAGCGATGTGGCTAAAATGGGGGTGGTCGTTCCTTCCAACGGAAACCTTGCGTATGCTGCCGCGTATCACGGCGGTATCCTGGGAATCCCGGTAATCTCTATTGGTTACGTTTACTAATCTCGAGCCCTGATCCTGACTTGACAGTTTGCAACGAGGATTTCAGCATTCGATCATGATTCATCAAAACAATTTTGTGATAACTTAGTAAAAACCATGGCCAGATCAATCAGGAATATACGTTCACATGATCAGGATCTNNTCGTTTTTAGATTTAATACCATGATTGAATACAACCAAAGGGTAAAAACTTAACTGTCTGGCTGTATCACATGAACCGTGATAGCTAGGCAGTTGAAATTTTGATAGATGATGAATTTCTTTTGCCGCTATAAGAAATTAAAATAAATGATTAAGGGGTGCCGTTTTTCATAGATGTTATGGGATCTTTGGTCCACGAGCCCCGACTTGTATTTAGCCGGTTTTATTATTCACTAGCTGTGCCCGCAACTTCGTTTGCGTGTTATTTCAAATAAGAACATTCTTCTTTGACTTAAATTTTTCAACTAAATAATATTTCTTCTATCAACTTAGTAGTAGTAGAATGCCGCGCAATCCCATCACAAAACTCCTAAGTGGACCGCCTTCTAGAACCAATCTAGGTAAAAACGCTCCTTTAAGCCGTATGTGTAGTTTATACAATACTCTAAGTCGCGACTCGGAGGATTTGGACATATTTGATGATAGCCTAAATGTCTTCAAACAGAAGGTAATCAAGCTCTTCTAAACTTTTCATTGATTTTATTTGTAAGCGAAATGTTTTAGTTTTACTTTTTTATTTTATGGTGAATGTTGTGTATACCTTTCATTGGTGTTCACATTAGAATTAAGAAAAATATGTATATTGTGGAATGGTGTATGTGAACACTGTTGGTGTACTTTATTATAAATAAATAAACTTAATTATATTGAAAGGATTCTTCCAAAGACTGGTCAGATTTAAAATAAAATATCTTTATAATCGTACAAAGATTATTGTAGTCATCAAACCTCATTCATGTGGAAAGCTATTTTGAATATGGAATGGTAATTTATTAGGTGACAAAATAAGGAATTAATACATAAAAAATAAATTGATGAATTTACTATTTTCAGGCTTAAACAATAGTATAAAGAATTTTGTAATTTTTTCTTGCTTTACAGTTTTTAAAGTCCTTCAGACGACTAATATGTGGCAGGATTTAAAAATATTCTTTATGTAATTTTTATTAAGATTACTTTCATATTGTTTGTTTACATTCTCTAAAACGCCGACCGCAGAGAAGGAGGGTCTTTACCCTTAAGAAGTTGTAATAAGATCTATTTTACATTTTTATAAGTCCATTTGACGTCGCGTTTTCAAATGGTATTCGGTTGGATACCTATTGGAAACACTTTTATTAATATGTATGATGTACCTATTAGATACGAGAATATAGAAATTGAGTTGCATTTTTTTATCCGCTAAAAGTGAAAACGCGAATCAAGGAATCAATTCGTTTTTTTATTATTTTATGGGAACCTGACAATTTGCCTGGATCAAATGTATCTAAGACGTTAGCCTGGTATGTAAGGTACTTACAAATAAAATTTTAAATAAATCTGTTCAGTAGTTTGTTTTTGATTATCCTGCGGGAACCTAACAATTTACCAGGATAAAATGTATCTAAGCCGTTAGCCCGGTATGTAAGGTACCCGCATGTCAAATTTCAAGTAAATCAGTCCAATAGATTTTGCGTGATGCGCTTCAGACAGACAGACAGAAAGATAGACAAAAATTTCAAAAACTGCAGATTCGTTATTTGTATCGAGAACTAAGTATATTCCACAAAGAATTCTCAAAATATATCCAATGTACGATTTCGCCCTTCTTCAGTTTAATTGTATGTATAGGTTGGGATTTTAGCTACCGACAAATAACTTGAGCAAAATCACAAACTTCTGCATCCTGTATTCGCCTTATTACTAGCATAAAGTTCTCTGGTGTCCAGTTATATTGCTCAACTTAGGAGCTGAGGGTTACACATTATATACTTGTCTAGGTAACGACCGTGCTTCCGGAGCGGACGCCGCCGTCACAAGCGCAGCGCTTCTCGGAGCTGGGTGCTGACGTCACACTGTGCGGCGACCACATCGATGACGCTATTGTCTTCGCCGAGAAGATTGCTCAGGACAGCAGGCAACTCTTGATACTGTTTGTTTATTTTCTATTAAGTCTAATCAGTTTTAAGAGAATATCGTATGTATAAATGTTCCTAGACATACCAAAATTACCGTTTAATGCCTAATCATAATGCGTGATAGTTTTTCTGTAAAATGAGTAATGGTTGAGGAATAGTGTTGGCTTGCTTGGCTTACTTAAATATACGCATTGGAGCAATAGATAAAATATTTGGGCGATAGGTAAATCGAGGTGAAAAAAAACATACATATGTTGATTGCTTTGATATAATCAAAGGTTGATTGTCTCGAATAGTGATCGGTATGACTGGCGTTCCTCATAAAATCGGCAACGTAATATTTAAAACAATTTAGTCCGGACGACCCGCTGCTCATGGCTGGACTCGGTACGGTGGGCTTCGAGATTATCACGCAGCTTCCGGAAACGGATGCAGTAATCGTGCCGGCCGCGTCGGGCGCACTACTCGCGGCTGTCCTGGTGGCTTGCAAGAAACTGAAGTGCTCTTGTTTGGTCTATGTACATAAGTATCTCTGTATTTCTTTTTAATTTTTTCTATTGAGCATATTTTACTAAGTTTACTTGTGCAAGTGTTCATTATGCGTGGTTAGTATTTTCTAATGACTATAAGAAAATTAAATAAATTATGATTTTTAATTATCTACTTATTTAAAATTTCTACTTAAAAATATCTGTATGTATATAGTATCGTTTTCATTACTTTTAACGACATACAAGCTTTAGTGATGGTCTTATTCTGTGGAAAAACAAACAAGTAAGATAAGCCTGCAAAGCGTCTCTCGTTAGTCTGAAGCTGATCGAGTGCTTTCGTTGGCTTTCAGGGTGCAGAATGCTCAAAAGTGCCAAAGTTAATGAAAGCACTGCAAGCCGGGCGGCCCGTGCCAGTGCCTGTGCTGCCGAACCTGGCTGATGGCCTCAACTTTTCGACCGTTGGCGCCAACGCCTTCGCCAATATCAAGGGCCGTTTGGACAGAATGGTATGAAATTTTAAAGAATCTTACTGTTAGTATAACATAACATAAAAACTAAGTATAAGATAAAAAATACACGTTTGTGCTATACAGACTGAAATTTTCTCTATCCATACTTAACACATTCATTCCGTCGATCATAGAGATAGTATACCTAAATAGCGTCGATCTAATACGGAACCTTTTACAATGACGGGGCGACGACACGCTAGGGCCGCATAGCGCAACTAACAAACCCTATAGCAGTGCGGCCGCGCACGTCTCGCGGGTTTATTTATGTTTCTGCTAAAGCTGTGCGGCAGAACACGCCTCATTTTTAATATTATAAATGTGAAAGTGTCAGTCTTTCACGCCAAAACGGAACAGCGGATTAGTGTGATTTTGTATGGATAGATAGGTTGGAGATTGACATAGGCTGATAGGCTACTTTTTATCACTTCCTATTTTCCCCTCCCCCGAATTTGACGTAAGCGAAGCCGCGGGCAATAGCTAGTTTTTTTATATATTCAGAGACTATAGGAAAACTATTTTTAGTATAATTGATCACTCAAGTTCTTTCCACTTTATAATATTGATGACACTTTTTTCGGTTAGTTGTTGGTGGACGAGTCATACATAGCTCGGGCGGTGATCAACGTGGTGGAGCGCGAGCGGCTGGTGGCGGACGGCGCCGGCGTCTGTTCCATCGCCGCCGTCATGCAGGGGCTAGTGCCAGAATTGCGAGGGAAACGGTAACAAACCGTCTGGACAAACTCATATTATACTGATCCTTGTTATAGTTGCTAAATCAATATTTCAGTTTTGTCTTTACAGTCTTTACGACGATGGAAAGTTCGTTTTTGACGCTTCTTACTTAGATAAGAATAAATTTATTATAGATAA
>JADGIL010002105.1:0-15546 GCA_020352625.1 Cactoblastis cactorum
GCGCAATCCTGACCTACTAGATGACTGCTGAAGCTGTCGCATTCATAATAATCATAAAGGTAGACAAACTCAAATCAAAATTTGTAAAAATGTAAAGGGACAAATCACAACGAGTTAGATTTAGCTTCAAAGTAAGTTCGAGACTTGTATGATAACAAATACATAAATATGTAGATAGCCATTCTCATCTATCATTTTCACGATTTCTATTCTGTTGGCTATAAGTTTTCAGAAGAAGAAAATTATTCGTCCTAAGTTAATATGAATAATGAAAGAATATTTGAGTAGGTATGTTCCAGAAATAGCTAATATTCCGATGCATTCCGAAAAGGCCATATATACAATCGAATTATGCAAAATATAGCTGTACTTTCTCGTTTACTTGCAACAATACACCAAATTGAAGAGATACCTATGTAAATGTTTGCGATAGAAATTGATAGGGTTTATATTGTTACCTACTTACTCAAAATATATTCATGAAGAAAAATGACTTTCATTAAATTGTATTGCCCAAGATGACAACATAAATATTTATCTTGAAATTCACTTTAAAAATAATTGGTGAAAGCTAAGTGGATAATGTAATCAGTATTCAGACTAAGAAGCTAGATTTCGTGCTTTTAGCGCAAGTGGAAAGTGAATAAAACTGAAGATCCTGCGATCGTTCTTCGGTATAGACGTGAGATTTTAATTAAGTAGGTACACATGGGCATTCAGTTTTAACTAGCATTTTAGATATACATAATTAGATATTTATTAGTTTTTAAGTTTTAATTCACTCAATTTAATGTTACACTCGGGTTTGAACGTACATAGATTGTGATAGCTGCTTCTCTTAACTTTTAAAAGTCGAGAATTAACCGAATTCTTCTCGTAGCAATTTGTCATTGAACCTGAATCTTCATTCCAACAATATTTCAATTGCCCACCAAACCATTCTCACTAAGTACTTATTACTTTTTGTGCCGCGACTCTTGTCTACCCCGTAATATATAAAGACGTTATGCTGTGACTATTTAACTCGGGATCAGATTAACAGGGGAAGGGATTTATTTGTCCGAGTGAACCAGAGCGCAAACCGACTTCGTCCAGGTAGCGGGATCGAGTTTGTGCTGCGCTTTATACTCGGTCACCGCCCCACTTACGGTCATAAGCATAACTCACAATACAATACAGATGCACGACAATCTTGTTACAGCGTACATTTGCCACATTTCTATTCTTTCTAGCCTAGATTTGAAAATAATAGACGTGTTAGAGGAATTCTAAAGAATTTCAGGCTCGTTGAAAGTTAGGAGTTATTCCTAGGTGCTATACTATTGTATTTTTAAATTATACTGTGTATGTTTTGAAGTCTTGTGGCGCCACTCATAGTCTGTCTTTGCCTTCAATATTAAGCATCTCTACTTCGGACTACTTATAACAAAATAAATATATATATGTATATAGGGACAAATCACACAAATTGAGTTAGCCTAAAACTAACTGTGTTACAGGTAAACAAACTCAACGATTTTATATTTTATTTATAAGAAATACATAATTGTATAGATAAACATCTAAGACCCAGATCAATCAGAAAAATCACTTTCCACTATGACCTGACTGGGATTCAAACCCGGGACCGCTTAATTCAGGGGTACGGACTTTACCACTGTGCCAACGAGATCGTATTTGTTAATAGATTCTGATGTGTCCAATAATTTTCTAGTGGTTAATTCTTAAATAAGTGCATCGTTCAACCCGGTAATTTATGATTTTTTTCTACATTCTCATCGACGAATGTAACAATAAAGTGTTAGGCAGAATGTAAACAAGTGTAATGAATGGTCGGGCTACTGTATAATTGCTTACACGCCAGCACGCGAACCATTGTGCTCTGTCACGCGTGATTAGTGGAGATATGTAGGCCACTGTGTCATATAAACAAACAATTTGATAATCACTTCATTTTAAATTGTCTTTATTTATGTTAATTTATGTAGTTGTATACTAAATACTTAGCGATAAGGCAAAGAATATTATGATAAGCTTTTGCGTTTTAGAAGGTATTTTGTAAACTACTTAAATACGCAAAATATGTACGTTATCTAATATCTGTACTAATATTTTAAAGAGGTAAAGTTTGTGATTTTAATGTTAGTTTTTAAGGGCTAATCTTCCGAAATACTGATCCAATTCAGAAAATTTTTTCACAATCAGAAAGCTACAATATTCAGGAGTGCTGTAGGTTGTTTATTTTAACGCTCCACAAAGTGGGCATGGGTCGGTTAGTATAATTATAAATACGAATAAAATCACGTCTTTCTCCCTTACGGTGTGTACGTAAAGTTTAAAGGTAACGAGTTTATATCTCCCATTTGCTTAGAAGAGAAGATGCTTTACAGAGGAATGTTAGAAAAAACTTTTCCTAACTTTATGCAACTTACAGAAGAAATGCGTGCCTACTATTCTATATATTCGTAAAATGCTTTTCAACTTACACCATTTAATATTTCGTAATGTGTCTATCAAAATATAGTTGACGCTTAGCTACTATTGTTCGCTTAAAACAATCGGATAGCCGTCTTCTTTAATTTAACTTAAAATAAAGTTGTTTGGAGAAAACGTGAACAATAGTTTACACTGAGATATCACAGCGATTTGACGTTTCGACGAGAAAAGAAAGTTGAGTGGAGATTTATTGCTGTCCGTACTTGTCTGTGACTTCGCCGGCTATTTTATGACCTTTTGCCACTACAATGATTAATTTTTAGGCTTCCGTACATCAAAATGAAAAAAAGAATACTTTGTTGAAATTTATATTAACTACTCAGGGCTCTACAGTCTCTTTAAGGCCTACTTACTTACAATTTACATATTATTTGCAAAATTACAACTAACAAAAATGATAACATAGCGCGCGCAGGCGCTTAGTGAGCAGTTTTAGTAAACTAGTTATAATGTTAGAAAGGGTTGAGTGAATAAAACTCAAAAAGGAACCTAATAAACCAAACCAGCCAGTTAAGCCGGACATTTTGGTATAAAGGCCGGATACCCTACATTATTAAGGATTTTGTGTCTCATTATTAAGAGGTACGACAAAAATTTGAATGTAAAATCGCTCGTTTGATATATGTAAAAGCCTAACAAAAGCCGGACACCGATTATTTTGGGCGGACACGCGATCAAAAAGCCTATCTATCGGCTTTATTCGGACGACTGACGAAAGCCATGCTGATTCTCTATCTATAAAAAACGTAACCGTTATTTTTTACCATGACTAATATTCCATAAGCGGGGTAGTGAATCAGTTGCGTGGATGTCAAAAGCTAACGTGGTTTGTAGCAGTTTGTATAATTTAAAAATTAACATTTATGACCATTTTGATGGTATCAAAACTTTTCTTAAGATTTTTTGCTAATTATAACCATTTAACTATTTTTTGCTAATATAAAAGGAAAGCTCCATATAATACGCCTTTAATGCAAAACTTACACATCCAATTTTATTTATATAACCGAGAAACTAAAATAATACAAAGTATTTATTAAATAAAAAAAGAAAATAATATATTTAATCAACTTTTACATTGACAACAAATGAAACTGCAAAAATTGGTAGTGCATTCTTGAACACGGTTCCACACCCACTAGTTGAAGAACAACCAACAAAAAATCTGCAAAATAAGTTTCGTAACGGAATATATTATACATAACTCATAATTAATCTATTGCAATGACAAGCGAAATATATGTTGACCCTCATTCGCGAGTGCAGTTCGGTATCAGTGCAGCAACCTTGGCCGTTTTCTTGCACCTGACGCATTATATTAATATACCAGTTGTAAACTTGGATGCGGGTGTCGAAGGTTAGTTGTCAGGATTTATATGCTCTTGATACGTTTGTCATGATATAAACCTGAGGAAAAGACACTTATAATCTAAACCAGAATTATTATATGTTTCAGCAATGAGTATCTACTTATAAAATATATTCCTCGACATTACTCAACGCATTGTTAAATTTCCAAATATTCAATTTTATTTTATTTAGGTCAAAAATTTTTGTTCCCAAGGGTATAAGTTTTTGCATATTAAATCGGGCTTAGGACACGGTAGACTCTTTATCAGACAGGTGTTTTAAAACATACTTTAATCTAGTCTAGACTTTCTTTTATTTAAAAATCTCAAATATAGTTCAATAATCGATAGCGATTCTTAGCTTCTTATCTAAATATCTATGTTTTGTGAATAAATCAGGAATATTTTGCGTCAAAACCATTAGGTAAAGATAGATGGTATGTCTCCAACTGTACGATAAGGTGTTATAATTTTGTAATTGTAAATCATTGTATTCAGTTTACTAAGTCCAAAATGTTCATGACATACTCAAGTCCAATTTACTTATATATACGTAACTCTGCATAGGGTTGCATATATTTCAATATATCAACTTTGTGATATGTTTGATTGATGCTATAATTGAAAGAGATCAAAATAAATTCGCTGATCTCACGGATCTCATTAGAGGCAGTGCGTCATAAACGTAATTAGGTCGCGGAAAAGCGTTCACTTATTAATATTACTTTCAATATTGAATTAGGCCGAGTGCCATTGTTATCAGCTATGACCTAAAATCTATGATTTCGGGTGAGGTGGTCTAATAGCCGACCTCAATCCAGAGAGCCAATAACCCCATCCTAATTATATATAAACCGGTTATTTGCTTTTTGTTCCTCATTCTAAACTATTTTGATATTAGTGGATCCATACATTACACAATTGCCAATAGGTCAATTTGTTCGGTCTAAATGAATGAAAACATTTGTTTTAAATTATTTTTGTATAATTTACATAAACGGGAGCTTTCATTATCCCATTGCGTTGAATTGGGAACGAGTTTGTTCAGTTTATGTGAAGCTACGTGTGTGCACCGCGCTAACGTTATTATCTCGCAGACATGAAACGTAAATAAACACACATTAACACGGGTATTATTGGTTTTAAGCTTATTTTGGACACGCGACCTTATGTGATTGTCTGGACTAAGGAATATAAATATTACAGAAATTGCTTTTTGAGATAAATCAGACGGAATCTTCATTCCATGAATAAGCAACAAGACATCCATTCACCTAAACGTGGTCTTCGAGCCCCACGACCCTTGGTTCTGTCAACCCTGTAACAAGAAAAAGGCGTGACTATTGTTTCTATTGCAAACAAATCATAATATTTGCGTGCGAATATTTGTTAACGTTTAATAATGTACTTAAAACTCAATCAATGTTTTTTATTCTCTTCATAGTCCAATTTCGGTTGTATTCATGTTTCTCTTGTCATAATAATTTTGGTTGACGTTTTATTTTTTATATCTTTTTGGTTATTATTTTCCTTTACAACAACTAACTTGTTATCACTATCCATCTTAACATGATATCTGAAATGCTACTAAACATTCGATAATTTTTTTAAGAAAATCCATTCACACACTTAGATCTGTAAGTCATTTATTGTGCGCTTACAGGAGCCAATACGGCTGGTTACTTCGACCAATCCTTGTACTGCGACCAATCCTTGTACTGGCCAAATCCTGCTCGCGAGATCGCGTGTGTAATACTTTCTCCGCGACCACACGGCACTACAGCCGTGACATTGCCACCTACTAGACTCCACTCCGAGGTCACAACTTTACTCATATCATATTCATGCCATATAAATAAAATACAGCCGATGTAATTAATTTGTATTAAACACTTTTCTAGATATGTATGAATACCAAAGAAAGATTTACGACTGCCGTTTATTAGAAGCTTTTAATTATTATATATATTCAAGTGAATATCAATTTAGCTACTTTCTCGTTAAATGTCGAAATTTATATCCTGGAATATATTAATGCGACTGACGGTTAAATTATTCATCTAATATACTATATTTTGTACTCATAAGTGATTTATTATTATCGTTTGTTTCGATATTTAAGCCACATTTTAAACTGTACAGTTTTTATGTCTTTTTGTAAAGTAAAAAATTTAATTTTCCTTACAGTTCCTAAAGCTAAATACGCTTATTAAGTGAAAAAACATCTCAAGATAAGTACTCAATTACAAAAAAGATAAATGTTTTTGTTAAATTAATTTGAGACTTAATATGATTGTTTAAAATCACGACGTTATACAATAGTAAAACGTATATGAATACAATCGAATAAAAAACAAAGTCGGCCTAATCAATCGCGAACAGGTTTTCTTATGTAACGGCGACGTAACTGAAGTGTGTGCACAAGGAGCCTGTTCCGAAGCGAAAAAAAGTGAAATGTTTTGGAGAGTCAACAAACTCGAAAGCGTAGTCGCGGTTTGAGGGGGAACGAGTGTTTTATGCCGGAAACTGAGATGTCTTCGACTGGTTGCATATGGTAAGCTGGTCGCTAATTGCACGCATGATAAGTACTCGTATTAGAGAGGCCTGGGGTGACAATATTGTATAAATTACTTACTATGTGCTTTCTTTTCATTTTTAATTGGGATCGTATCCATTTCTGTGTTTATATTAATATCTGCACTTATTTGTTTACTGCTTCCTAAATTATTTTTAACAGATATCTTTTAATATTACGGTTACTTTAAATTTGTAAATAATACCATGTTACAAGTTAACGCGAGCGCCATGCGACACATTACATTACCAATTTTTTACAAGAATATATATGTACGCTACCTACTCGTAATTAAATTAACCACTTGAACTCTTGCCACGTCCGCTTGTTTCAATGAATTCATCATTAAAATAGTGCACTCACTCTATTTACATATACAAGCATGCATTATTTAACAGTGTTTACATAGCGACTTTCCTTACTTAACTCTATTTTGCACGGAGATCGGATTATGTAGATATGCAAAAACGATCCTGAAATTAACATAAAGGATACTTTGTTATTAAGGTATTTTTTACCCCGAATTTCTTTTGGGTGAGAAATCTTGCCGTAGAATTAGTGTAACGAGTAAATAAATTTGGAATTTGATTAAAGTGTCACATTAAAAAATCAATAAGTATATATGTATTTCCGACATTTGAACTTAGGGACTAGGGGTAATGATAAAAATGCCAGGATTTTATACAAATCTAGAAAAATTGTTTTCAATTATTAATATAATAAGCTTGGCTTGTCGACCTTTTCTTCTTTCAGCAAAGGCGACCTACATAGAGAGAGACTGATGCAGACTCCCACGCTTCTGGGAAACAGTCGTTAGTGCTGTATCACGATTTATTATGTGTCAAAAGCGTACCAATCGTAAAAGTTAAAATTACCTGTTACTTTCATAAAGCGTTCTTTGCTCTCATATCATAACGCGGTCAATTTTACACTAATTTACACACACACTAATTTACGAGGTGAGTGATGTCACAGAAAGTTTCCGTCTAGCGACATGCGACACCGGCGTGACGGCTCAGTTTTCAACATTTTGTTAAATTTGGATCATATATCGATGCAGTCGCAGTTTAATTATGACAGCAAAAGCTTGATTATTTCTATTGCGTTTTTTATATTCGCGAATAATTAAAAATTTGCCCCAATTTCTATATTAGCGGTAAAAATCGTTATTCGTATCCATTACAGTGGAATTCTTGGAAAGTTAACTAAAAATATTAATATACTTAAAGTTATGCCGTCTGTTTTAATGAATGCTGCCTTCACAGCGGTCGGTGTTTTTATTAAGTATACATAATTATATTAAAAGCAATACTGATTAGTCTACCTTTTAATGATATATATGTATGTATATATATATATATTTTTTTTTTGTAAGATCTATTGTAAAATTAACTAATTGTCGTGACGTTTCGGTAGAAAAAAGTTTGTTGACACATGAGAGAGATGTCGTGCGTCAAAGTTGAAACATTGACGCACGCAGCCCGCAGTGGCTTTGCACGGGTATAATGAAAAATTACATGTAAAATGCATTACCTAATTCGCAATACACAACACCCACAGTTATGTACATACACAATATACATATATATTATATTTTCAAAATTAAAGCTATTGGATCAGAATTTCCCTGCAAACTATATTTCCTGTTGTTTCATTTTGTAACAAGAAAATAAATTGTTTTTCAGAACATTTAGTTGGCCATGGGTAAAACATTCTTTTCGTAGGTCAGTTCCTACTACTTCGAACGTTTGTGCTTGGGACTTGCTGGTAGTCAATGCGAAGGATATTTTTACAGGAAACTGAAACAGTATAAAAGGAATTGGAAGATCAGTCCCAGGTACAAATACTGTGGTAAAGATTTTCGTAAGTAAGTTTTTTTTGATATCCTAGGTCTATGTTCATCACAGAAAGACCTTAGATTCAAATGGTGAAACAATATTTTTAATCGCTTCATAAGTTTTGAAGCCTATTCAATTCAAATAAACAAACCTTACCTCTTTATAATATTATATTAGTATAGATATATCTTGTATACATTCGAATTATTTACATAGAATATTGTTTAGGAAGGTATATTTAACATTGTTTTGAGAGATTAAATGTACGCATGTTGCCAAAACGTGCCGGAACTGGAAACTAAAGGAATACAAATATATGATGAGATTTTGATCCCTTCAATTCACGGGCGTCATTCATCGATCATCACTTTCATGTGCATATGAAGATCAATAAATGATGCGTTTCAATACTTATGTAGGTTCATTGATGTACTGAGAGTCAAAGAAATACAAATATTTGATGAGATTTTGATTCCTTTATTCCACGTGCGTCATCCATCGATAATTATTTGCAAGTGCAGAGTTCGATCAATGAGAAACGTAGGTTCGCCTAAGAGGTTCACTGATTAACTTGATTACTTCAGTTCACGCGCGTCATTCATCGAACACATTTGCATAAGGATATGACGATCAATGAATGCTATGTTCATTGAGTATTTTGATAGCACCAATAAATTATCATACTGAATCAGTAATCTTTTATGAAACGTTTTAGTCATTTTGCACGCTTATGCCTTGTACTGGGAACCAAAATTAGAAACGATTGTAAATTGGTTGTAGTATACTTAATATTACTATCTTCTGATAAAAAAATGAAATATTTTGGTTCTGAAATAAATGAATTTAGATATTGCAAGAAGCAAGCGCTTTTAAGGCATATTAAAATATTTTAGATAAATCTGTTTAGTTAGGGTTAAAATTAAATTGAAACTTTAAGTATTTTGTTTGCACAAAGCTAAAAAAGCTAAAAGCTCTTCTGTTTGATCTTGGGTTGTGAAACAAATCAAATATTAAATTTTACCTCTTAATAAAAGTGTACAGATAGCTTTTTTGTACAGGCAAATAACAGGGCGTACCTAACATATGTTTTACAAGAAGAACATAGACAATGGATGTGATCAAGGCAAAAAGTGCATTGCTCAGGCAGATTTGAGGCGTGCATCCGGTGCGAGAATCTATTTCCTGTACTGGTACCTCTGAGAGGGAAGCTAATAGTTATTAGCAACTAACTTATACCTGCGACTTCATCTACACGATGATTGAAAATGATGTCGCAAGTTAATTATAACCATAGGCAATATCTTGAATCCTAAACTGACCTAAGGTTAAAAACTTGATCTGCTGGTCGGGATCTACACCAGCATAGAAGTTGTTTACTAAGAAATATTTATACCAGTATTTGGGAAACCTTTACTGGGTAATAGTAATAACGATTACTTGCTTGCGATCAAAGACCGTTGAACCGCCTCAACCTATGAATATAAAGTACGTAAGTACAGTGTTCACTCGGTCTCGTTAAATATTCATTGCTCACCTGCATAATATTAGCATAAGTACCGTGAATTGTTTTTTTTAAACTATTTTATTTTCTGGAAAATTAATTGATGTTTAACCAAATATACCATGCTTGGTTATAGATTTAGGTATGGTACTTAGATTTTTTAACTCATCGAAAATCCTGAAAGTTTTATTTTCGATATTATTTACCAAACATTTAGGTTATGATATTTTAAATTGTTGACAAATCTACAAGTAAATAGCAAAAAAAATCTTTTCCTAGTATGCATGTGCCCAATTCCTTAAAAAATATCTAAGAATAACAATCAGGTCCAAAACATGTTTCCTGTAAATTAATCAATACTAGATTCGCAGTTGTCTTCGAATAATATTAATTAAAAACAAGAAATACTATGCATATTTTTTTGAGGTTTCTGTCTAATTATTGGATCAATGTTTGTTGTGATCCTGTTACACACGCGACCCTGGCACGCTCCCCCTTTTCTAGGTACTTCGTAGAGCCTTCACCTTTGTCACGAAGGACTTTTTATAGCAAAAACTTATCACAATGTTAACTAAGATTTATACTGAATGTGACCAAACTTAATATACTAGTACTTTCTATATTTAATGCGAAAGTTTGGGCGGATTTTGATGATATTCACTACTCGGGTAGAATGACTTTTGCGGCTAAAAACGGGCAATTAAAACACCATGTATTTAATCTCAAAATTTCTATTGGAGAAAATCCCCGGAGTTCAAATAAAATTTAAATATCATGGAATAACCCAAAACATATTTTATTATCAAAATATAATTTCTACAGGAGAAACCATTATCTACTAATTAAAAAGTCTATCAAATTATTATTTAATTTCTCCATTTTCATTCACATTAATAGCTAATTCATTGTTTTGTTCCGGTTCCGGTAACTAATGACTACACAATGCTATAGAAAATGTGCTTAATTCGAGGACGTGGAGATGTGGAGCAACAAGGAAATTATTTCATTGATTCGAGTAAGGAAACCTGGAAGCCTTTTATTTCTGCTTCTTTGTATTATTTATAATTAATTATGACACTATTATCTAACAAAACCAAAACGACGTCCTTGTACAAGTTAATAAATATATTGATATAAGAAAATGTATGAAAAAATTTATCACTATCGATCTCAATAGTTCATGTTACGCTGGTATATACAATACAATGCTGGTATATGACATTGTCTTGCAACTAGTACATTTTTTGTGGTAAGTATACTTACTTTACATAAAAAAAAATTATTGTTTTGGTTTTTAATATAATAATTTAAATACACGTATTTAGTATATGACTAAATATATAGTATATGACTAAATGTGTTACAAAATAGATTGATATACTTATAACAGAGCAAAATGAACTAAGGTTAGTTTTTTACAATTTTAATATATTTCAACGACATTTACATAATGTAATATATCATTCTTGTCTAATTATGACATTTACCGGCTGTGTTAAAATAACACACCTACTTATAAAACAAATACGCATGTTAAAACAAGATAAGAATGCCTGCAGGCTTTGCAAACGAGACTTGATCTAGTTTTACCACTCTACGGTTACATCACAACACTATTATCTAGTAGACAGATATTATGTTATGAGAAATTCTATACTTAAAATGAACAATTCACCTATGTACCTATATTTATACATACTTATAAATTTTTTGAGGAACCAATTAGATAGTTTAAAGTCTCATGCGTATGGATACTATAATAATTGAGGCTTTGCACTATGAATATCAAATAATGACATGTCAATATAATAATGCATGCAAGCGCTAACACAATAAATGGATATTTACATACATATGTACACTTTTGATTGCTGGTGTACGAATCTAATTATAAGTACCTAATTATTGTCGTTCCTCCGAAATGGGTCTTACGATTTGAAAAATTATTGTATTTAGATACATAGTTTTTAAGGTTATGTACCCAAAGTTTAAAAAATATGAGTACTGATATTAATTTATGATTTAGGCGGCTATACCCATACATTAAACGTGATTTATTTGCTATTTTTAATAGATAAGTAGTGATAGGAAACACGTCAGGCGTGACTCGCATTTGGCCGATTAAAATTAAAATTGATTAAGATTAGGGGCATCTCCGATCTGGATCTGACTTTTATACGATCGGGTCAGGTGATAGTGAAACTTTGTTATCTGGATCGACCAACCGCTGTTTCTTAACCTTCTTATAAATCTTTGGACCGTCAAATAAAAAGGAATTTCATGCTTCGTTAAGCTGAACCAGTCCAGCTTTTAAAATTGAGTTAATTTCATTGTTAGCATAATGTCAATAGGTATTTAAAATCATTGCCATAGCTGTGGAGACTAGTGAGTGGCCACTTTGCAAATTCCAACCTTCGCCAGCATAAATCTATTTCGGTTGGTTGATTAAAACACGTTCCACTGATTGTCTACAATTAGAAACAATTTAAGAGATACTATATTAAGTCTATACCAACTACGTTTCCATATTTTTTGCAGTAAATGTACGGTACCTAGTTTAACGACTTTGCCTGGTAATTAATTTGAAAGTAGCGGACATGTTGGAGTTCTTCCAATGACCACTGTTTCAACCTTGACATGTGGCAGAGTAGACAATTACTTACATTCACGTTTCAGCACCTGTGACAAGCNNCTTGTTTAAATGTGTGGATAAATCTCCACTTACTACGATCCTAACTAGCTTCCTCCATACTCATCACTCTCCTTATACACGTTCGTATAGTGTTGATAACCATTACGTTTATATAACACATATCTTAGTGTACGATTGAGTATTAGGTGCAATATAATGATTTCTCATATAGCATTATATTGACATGCGCTTAACATGACTGTGTACGAGTATTAACTATACACTCGTATTAAACTTACACGTTTTAATACTTTGTAAACAACTTCGGTTTCCCTTGACAATGCCACACTACTTGCGTGTACTCAAGTGGGTATTCTCAATAGAGAGCTGTTTGTTTATCATTACATTATTTTCTGTTTACCAGGCAGTGCACTAAACTACTTAGATTTCTTTTTGGTATTATAAATATTTATTTGTTACCCGTTTACTTCTAGATCGTCAAGAGCATTAAAAAAGTTAAAGAGTACCTACTCTTCACACTTCAATGCAACTGGCATTGTGTTTTATTCATATTTTTTCCTGCCTTGTTTTAAAACAAGAAGGTTAAAAGTCAGTCAAAAGTACCATCAACAAAATATATTTTTTCATAAAATATCATTGTTGGAAAACAATCATCATTACTAGGTACAGATGAAGCAATTTATAGTATTTATAAAATAATTTGTTTTGTATTGGGTATTTTCTGTGAAATTTTATAGTTAAAAAATCAATTTTACAACGTACTAAAATTGTTAAAGCGATGAGGTCTTTGTCTGAAATAGTAACTAGCTCATACATAAATAACAGCGTTGCACTCTCTGCGGGTTATTTTTAAACGTCATTTTGCACAACACATTGTAAGTATTTAAATTTACGAGTAACTATGCACAGGTGTCCAACGAAATATTATTTCGAGTGTGCGAACAAAGATTAATGCTGTTAGAAGATTTTTAGATTAAAAATAATAGCGCGTGTGTCAGTTTGATGCTGAGCAGAGAAGAGACAGCTGCGTTTGGACACTGGTGACGTCAGAGTCTACAAAATACACCAAACACATCTTGTTTTCTTAGCGATGATTTATTTATTATTGAATAGAGATGTAGTCTGGATTAAAAAAATACGGAGGCGACTATGAGTTGATTGGAAATAATGAATCTGTTATATAACTGTATTCTGGGTTTTACTCTATGCTTATAGAAAACATCAAAATTAGATCTGGATTGTAAATACTCATTTTGTTAATATACAAATCTTTACATAAATAAAAATCTAGCTCGTAAATAGAAATAAATAATACAATAATCCTATCATTTTGCTATGCCGTGGCCTTTGATTCTTGCGACTCTAGACTCTGTCTATCCCGTAAGCGATAAAGACGTGATACTCTCAGAGATGAGAAATAACATTCGCGACTTGAATTGATAGAAAATGCAAACCAAATGCTATGGAAAGTACGTAAAATTGAAATCCATGTCCGTGACAGAAATTAAGTGCGGTAAATTTGTCTAGTATTAACTTTAAGATTTATTTTCTGCTGATTACATATTCTTGTTAACTAAAATGCGTGACTACTTTCAATATAAACGGGATCTGCAACTTTCAGTAATGACTAAAATGTGTTTTATTTTAATATGATCCACTCTACATTAAACTCGCTTTGTGATAATTTTATACTAATTATTTATTTAGTTTCCGCGAATATTAGACATTAAAATAAAACAAATTTAACGAATTTTATCGCGGTTTAATCACTACACACAAAGGAATTTATACTGTTTATGTGTAACTATTTATTGAGCTCCGACGTTTCGGACACTTTTCAGCATCCATCTTCACGGAAGACTGAATTTTATACTAATTTATGAAAGTGTTAAAGAGCTTGCTTAAATGTACATACGTATGTATGTACAACATAATTTACATTGATCTAAAAAATATTCTTATAATAAAGACACGATCATTTTTTTTGTAATATTTCTGTACTATATCCCACAACCAATATACATATGGTTTTGCAGAAATAGTAATCAAAAAATCTTTAATATGACAATTTATAAAATCTTTGTTAATTAGAATTTTATTAAGATGTATTAAAAATGTAATCAGGTTGATTAGAACAAGAATTACATTTAAGTAATTTAGAGAAAATGGAGATGCGTTGATGAGAATCGAAAGTTATTCAGTATGTATGTAGTTTAGCAGATCATTTACAACGAGAGTATAAGTTAGTGTCTAATTAATATTCAAATGACGCCGTAGTCACACTTAATTTTTTTGGGTGAAGCCGTAAATTATTTGCATATTTTTAGTGATTAAGGTTTTACATATCGTATAGAATTTTTTATTTAGATATACAGTTTTAGCGAATTGTAATATTGTATATATTTATTTACTAATATTGCATCTTTTGTTAGTCTGCTAGTAATTATGTTATATACATAGTTACTATTAGCAGACTATCAGTTTGTATACATTTTTGAAAATACAGGTCTGATTTAAAAGATTATCTCCCAAGTAAAAATCAATATTATCCAGGAGTAACCAAGGCTACATTTTAACTTGTAATTATCACGGGAACGAAAGCAGCGCCGACGAAACCATGGGGTTGTCGCTAGTTATAACTCCCTATAGATATGAATATCTCCCTTATGCGGTGACGCGTCAGTGCCCGGGGTCCGCTTTTTGGTGAGGTTACTGGTTCTAACACTCACGAGACTAAAGGCTTTGTAGTCTCTGTGTTAGGCTCTGTAGTCCAAAGGATATATTTATCAGAAGGTTCTGATGTCTTACGTTTAGTTATAATGTTGCTAAAAACTTGAAAATGTCATTCGCTTTATTCACTTGATGCGATGCATAAAAATAATACAATAAAGACAATGATATACGGACAGATATGAACGATTGTCTTGATAAAAACAGATAAATATTGGATATATGAATATTTATTGCAAGGATTGCTACATATGCCGGGGATAAAACTGATAAGTATATGAATGTCAATGACGCACAGAAACATGTATCAGCACCACTTGAGATTGTTTAAATAAATAGCTCTTACTAAACTAATATCATTTACAAATTTCAATTTGATGATCAGCGGCGGGCATAAAATATAA
>JADGIL010002108.1:7743-31694 GCA_020352625.1 Cactoblastis cactorum
TTTTTATATATATAGAAGATTATATCTACAGAATTGTATAACTTAACATCACGTGACCCACTTGCTCATTCGCCTCCCTCTTTCACAAAAAAAGAGACATACTAAGATCTTTTGCTTTAATTGCCGTTTATTTTGCAACTAAATTAAATTCACAATGCTCTTTGAGATAATACAGCAGCTTAATGTTTCTGTTGTATGTTGTTCAATAGTAATTAATAGCTACTATACTAGTTAGATTATGCTAATTTTAGTTGCATAGCTTTTATCTTTAGTGAAATACTTTAGTATATATACATACAAAGGTATAGTAGTAGTATAATGTAATATTGAAATACTACATTTATCTAGATGATTTTCGTTAATGAAATTTGACTAACTAAAGTAAAACTATAGATAAATTTATAGTCAAAAGAACGATTTGGTTCCAATGTTTCAGAGCCAAAAATAAAAGATGCTCTCCCAGCATGAACATTTTTGGCGATCTTATTTGTGTTTAACTGTCTTAGAGACATTAGTCTCCTATATTCTTGTATTAATGTATATTTAAGTTTCAGTTACTTATATAATTCTAACAATGATGTTCACCCACATAATCTGTTAGGCTATGTTTATGTACATTTGTAACGCAAAAAAGACATGTTACTTCCAAATGGATGAATGGATTTTGATAATTCTTTTTTTGTAGAAAGGTTAATCCATAGTGCTATTAGCTGTTTTAACCCCCAAATCAAAAGAGGGGTAAGTTTGACGTGTGTTTTGTTAAATTGTGTACAGGATTAAGTTAAATTTTTAATTTAATTACTTGTTGAGACCATGTTTGAATGTCGTATATAAATGTGTATATATGTATATCAAACGTGCATACTGCACTAAGATCGCGTGCAATCAAGAGGGGTTGTGTGACGTGTCCAAGTGGCGGGGCGCGGATCCCTCAGCTCGCCCTCTATCAACAGCCCTCGACTCGATTTACAATGACTCCGCTCATTAGCGATCGCAGACTCGCGCTTTGAATGCTGTCTCGACAAAAATTCTAAGCTTTTCTTGTTTCTTTTATGTAAATTAGCTTTGTAATCATTATCTACTTCCTTTTCGAAGAATAATAATTGTGTAGTGTTCACTCGGCTCATAAGACCAGTAACTAGTAGTTACTAACTACCGCTTGTTGTAGCTATTTGCCAATGTGGTATTTCTTCCTCGGAATTTATTATGAAAATAAAAAAGTAGGTGATCGTTAGTGTTGTCTCTTTAGCTACATATTTTAAGATAAACTAGTACACCAAGCAGAAAGTATCCATACATACGTATTTAAAAGATACAGAAGCAATTTTTAAGATTTCTAATTATGGCGGGAAAAAATCTTCTTAGAAAGGTTTTTAAGGTTAATCTCTTTTAATTTTGAATGGCTGAACGAACCATTTTTCATCAAAATACCATCCCCGTAGTATGCAATTTTTACCCTTTCATTTAACACCCCAGTGAGTAATCCAAAGTATGTGAAAGTGCCTAAGTCAGATGAAAAGTTTAATTTGTAGATTACAATATGAATTTGAATATTTTTTATTTAAGTATTATATATGACTCGTTCAGACGTGAAAATATTTTTTAAAGTTTAATTAAATATTTTATAATAACCCACCACCATGGATTGTGATATTTTTAATTGAACAATAAAAACCATCACTAAAAATTAGCAAATCTATTTTGAAAATCGCATCTGAAACTGTTTTGATGTATAAATTTGACAATTCGATACTCATTTTACAACAAAAATTTAATTACTGTCTTGCAGAGCCCTGTAACGAAAAAACATCATAACACCTATCTGAAAACCATCACTGATTAATTACAAATCTATTAAAGAAAACTGCAATAAAAAAAATACCGCAACTAAATCGGTTTAACCTTTCTGGAGAAAAATGAGCACAAATAGACAAATTAACAAACCTCTAACTCTAATTGCATATAATTGTTTCTTATCCATTCCGTCGTAAGAACGAAGCAGTTAATACAAACTTATTAATAAACTATAGATTGTGCCTTGGGTTCACCCGCGTTTCTCCCACTACCGTGAGAAAAATGGTCTAGTCTAGAATATATATATATGTACCAAAATTACCCAAAATGGGCCCAAAAGTTCTAACTTAATTCCTTGCAAACAAAAATTAAATGTTTCTTCGGTCGTAAAATTTTCGTTTAATTCTTTCATGTTTTCATTCATTCACACATATGAATGTATCAATGACTCGTCATTTTCGTTCATGACCTAGGAGAAATTGCCTTTCAATTGAAATAACATCAACGCTTTGCGCTTTCGATACTGATTGCTTGCAGACATTACGAGATAGTTATTACGGAAGTGAAAGTCTGTCATTTATGTTATTCAATTGAGTCACCTCTTGTCCATGATGTTAAGTACCTATACGATAGTGTTTGTGTTCTGATAAGATCGAGATAAATTGTTTCTTGTTCAGACGTTTCCATGCTAAAATATTGATAAGTCATCTATCAGGTTGTTGAGCACGTTGGTTGTGGTATTTTATCTCCCGTATGCGCATCAAATGTGTCACGAAAGTGCTGATCTGAAACGATGACGTATTACCGCCAGCTTTCTAGCTTTTCCAATATTTATTACCAACTTTCTCCCTTAATGAAGCAACGATAATGTAAATTATCGTGTACATTATAACTTAGCGATAATTCTAACATTTTCCAATTAATTTTGCTAAGAAAGGAAGTTGTATAATGTTACCTATTGTTTAGTTTTACTGCGATTTTGTGTTAATAATGGTAGTTTATTTATGAATGTACATCATAAAACCACTGCATAGCACACAGAAAATAACCATTTTGTGAAAGATTTGGATCTAGCCACATTTTTTATTCTATTATTGACATTATACGTACATTTTAAAAGGATCATTGTACAAGTACATAGGATCGTAATTTTTTTTGTTAAATTTGTAGACAATTGATCAATAGATTTTTATTGCGACACTAAATATAATAAATACCCTGATTAGTCTTGCAGCAGACATCGATATTAGTTTTGTATGTGAATTGTGTATTTTTGTCTGAATCTAGAGAGAGGGCAGTAGTTAAAAGTAAGCATTCTGATTACTATGACTTTTCCCAAAGAGAGGAGTCCACTAAAAGCCACTGGTCAGTAGTGACTTACAGCAGGAAAGAGAGACCAAAAACAATATATTGATTACAAGACGCAATCAACCTTGTTGGCTCAGCCGGCAAGCGGGATGCGGTTGGAGTGCAGTCTGTGGTGGTAACAAGATCTGCTTGTTCTAGATGGGTGAGCGTGCGCGGCGAGCGGGCGGCGTGCCGGCGGCGTCGGGTGACATGCGCGCCGAGCGACACGCATCCTGCGAACACCGATCGCTCCGGTGCGTACTGTTGTTACAATCGAACCGCGTGATTTCGTTCACGTGGGAATTAGAAGATGATTACGATGCATGATGGTTTTTCTCATCAAAGTGTAATAATTTTCAAATTTAATTTAAGAGAGAATAGCTTTATTATATGTATAAATACAGAATATTTCTGCAGCAGAAGTAATAATTTAAGGTACATTTCAAATTAAATTTACAGAAACTGCCATAAAAAGCTAACAGATATTTTTGTATTTTTAATATTGCATGAATTATGATTTCTAGTTTAATAATTAGCCTTAATTGAGAATTAGGCATGCATAGTACGACGTAATATCACCGTATTAAAACCAGATTCTAGTGTTATTGGCACATCTGTCTACCGGCCATTCTTCCATGAATCCTTCTGGAGTTATGTAGCCGTCGGAGTCGACGCAGTAGAAGGCATCCCCAACGCTTTGATGCGGTTGGTAATTGCCGTTCGCCGTGCACACCTCTGTCAGCGTTCGTCCCGCTTCCGGGAAGTACACCGCTGAATCACGTGCACAATCTGAAAAATAAGACCATTATTCAGTTTCGAACGAAACCCAGCTCTCGAAACTAGGGAGCGACCTATTTCAAACGGTAATGGTAACATAATAGTCGAGGTTGCCATTTCAAGGTTTACTGAATCGATTCGGATTTATTGCCAAGATTGAATATTCAATTTGATTTGCACATGTGCAAGTTGAACGATATGAAATCAGTGTACCATCTTTGCAAAGTTTCTTTAATGGATTCTGCTGAAATCAAGATTAAAACTATTACGTCGAATTTCTTAAAATTGTAACACAGTTAACGCTCGCGCATCTTCGCATTTAATCATAAGATTATTATGGATTTCCAAATCTCTTATTAGCTTTTTTACGATTCTATGATGCTCTGGCAGAGTTCTATAAAGCTATTGATTTACTTGAACTACTTCGTTATGCTAATGATAATGCCAACGACGCTAATGCGGCCATGATCTTGTTCTTGACATTGAAAGTTAAATCGTTTTCATAATTTTCATGCATTGCAATTTAATTTTAATGCGGAAACAACCCAGCGGTTTCATTTAGTTTTGGAGATGATGTAATCTAGAAATTGAAAGAGTTAGTATGTTACTTACAATATCGTCTTGGTTTGTGTGACAATTCAATGTGTCTAAAGAAAAGTCTCCGACTTTGTTTAGTTTCGATTGTTAATTGTACTGTACTGTCCAAAATGTTTTATTATAAACTAGCTTATGCCCACAACGTCGTCCGCGCGTAACTATTATTATTGTCAATATCTCGGGTTCTAAGCGACGTATCAAGATGAAATAAACACGTTAAAATTTGTTCGGTAGTTTTTGCGTGATCTGCGTACAAAATACAGACAGACAAACAAAAATTCCAAAAATGATCATTTCGGCTTTTAAAGGACCTAAAAAGACCTCCACGTTTCCCCTTTAATATCTTCATATACTGTTTTATTATATGTTAGATTTAATATCAACTTTTCCATTTTTCTAGTATTAGCATATTGTGCGAATAAATGAAATGCAATTTTATCCAACGGAGAAGTGTTGCGGTGTCCGCATTCCACCAGTTTCGCGGGATGGGTGGAAGCGGATCGGGAACAGTGTCATGGCCAACCGGTTGCCATGACATAATGCATAATGCAAATGCTTCGTGATAACGGTGTTTACGTGCTTCTCTCCTTATATCTCTATTTCTTATTTATAAATCTATACATATAAATAATGAATAGAAGCCGAAACGGTCGTTTTTAGTCTTACGAATTTTTGTCTGTCCGTATGTTTGTACGCGCATCGTGAAAATACTACTGAATGGATTTTGATGCGGGTTCATAGTTGTTTGATAGAAGGTCTAACTTAAAATACAGCGTGTTTTTCATCGCGTCATTTGCTAGTCCGTTTATAAATTTATCTTTAAACCATGTTTTGCTTCCGAATCTATGACGTAAATCTTTTAATGACTGTACGGAATATCTTTTCAACAATATAGAACGTTTTAAAATTAAATTTTGTTAACTCACGTAAAATAAACCTAAAATCACTTGAATGTCTGGTTAGGGATTTTAATATCAAGAAAACAATATAACACTCAAAGGTTAGATAGACTATTGTAACGATTGCATTAAATACAACGTAAGATAAATCTTCTGCATGTGTTTAATTTAGTATGTTACTAGGTCGATACATTTATGTATCCAAATATTGTTTTAGATTTTGAAGATGTCGTCTGCGTCGTTTAAGATATCTTAGCCTTGTAAATTTTGGACAAGTTATTATAATTTGTTATTTTAATTTTAACCATGCGAATAAAAACTAGTTTTATTGTGATATGAGTCAACTTTATAAAATTTTTAGCAAGTTTCCACACTTGGTTCGGCTTTAATCATTTAAATTAAGTGACTCATAAAAGTTCAAGATATTTAAATAATAATGTTAACACATGTATATACAATAAAATATAAACTATTTTTCCGTACGAATTCATTCGGTTCATTGCATTTTTAATTACGATAACCAGACGAATAATAAGTATCACGACTCTGATAATTATAACGTAATTAACGATGCCACAAATGATTTCGATAGGAATGTATGTACTTACTGCATCTCATTCCAGCTATTTCACTCACTACGGCCTGCCAAGAACCGAGGATTTTACCATCACGACCAGTACAGTACGCACTGCAAATAACAAGAACAATATGAGAGCTAACGTAGAATAGGAATTAGAACGAAATATATGAAAAAATAAATTAACAAGCAATGGGATCTAATCCGTCAAAGAATTTCTAAATTCCTTAATTATTATTGTAATACAATTTATCTACTTCCCTCTCGTCTATTGCAATGCCTGACAAAGTATTGTATTGTTAATATACGTACATATAATAATAAAAGTTATGTATATATGTAATGCAATGTAATAAATAAATCTGAAAACTTCGTAAAGCCAGATCCTTCTGCCGTGACGTCGAAGAACTCCTCTCCGGTCCCGGGCATATAACTAGCTACCAAACCTTGATGTTACCTATTGGTTATTATTCCGAATTTTTTTATAACTAGCAACTAGCCCGCGGTTTTACCTGCACCTGTTGCTCCTGTTCCCATGAGAATAAAAATTTACAGAAAGTAGCTTTTTAATGGTGAAAGTTGTTTTAAATCGACCAGTAGTCTTGAAGGTTAATTACTCTTTGTAATATTAATGTGGACATAGCTACTACAAGAATATGAAAATACTTACACTCCATTTTGTATTCTATACGCCCCGTAGCTTCCGTCATAATCACAAAGGGTAGTTGAGCCCCCAAGGAAGTTTGTACCGTGGTCCAATTGTTCCTTTTTGATGGTGGCCAGCGCATGAACGACGCTTTCACATTGTCTCAAGTATTGTTTGCCAATAACTGTTGGATTATCTATAAACTCATGTTGCATTAGGTTTAAGTACCAATACACATAAACTAGAAGGAAATAATATAAAAGCTTCCAGGTGGCATTCAGTAATTTAGTAACCCCTTTATTTTCTTTTTGTCGGAAAAGAAATTTAAAATGTAGGTCATAGGCATTACAATTGAAAATCGCATGTGAATTTGAAGTTGTAACGATCGAGGATCGATAAGGAAGAGTGACCTTTGCTAGAGGTTGCTGCCCTCCTCTGACGTCATAGCCGACCCGTTGCCTGATCGCACCTGATGCAACTATTATGTGAAGTGTAGCTACATGTACCCGCTGGATACTAAAACTAGGTCAGATACGAATGGTGACTCCAAATATTATTACTTTTTTTCTGTTATTATGGTCTCAAGAGCGAATCCAATCGAAAAGTAACACTTCCCCTGTTTATAATTAACTACTGACCTTGCACCGGTTTCATTCGTGCTATTCCGTTAGCAGGATAATTACGGAATAAAAAGTAGCCTCTGTCATTCCAGAAGGTCTAGTTTATATCTGCGTTAAATTTCATCATAATCGGTCTGGTAGTTTTTGTGTTTATTCGTTAAAAAATACAAATCTTTTATATTAGTATTGGCAACAATGTGTTAAAAGATGATGTGTAGTACGAAAATATGTACGTGTACGACGAGAAATATGTTACCTTTAAATATTCTTTGCAGTACAGTTTCTAGTAATAGGATATTTTAAGACTTCTAAATTGCAGCGTGCTTATTCCAAATATTTTGCCCCGCTACAAAAATAACATCGTATGTACACACGCTGTTGTATAGGAGCCAACCTCATGTGCAGGATTGTTTTATGAACAAGAGAAGCTCATTGAACGTTATTTGAACAAGTGCCATTTAGACCACAGTTCATTGTGTGAAGTAGATACATTTGCTATTGGTCATCATATCTAAAAATTTATTGGTTTACGAAGAATCTGTTTAGAATATGATGTAAATCCTGTTTCCGAATGCATTTCTCAGTAAACTAAAGTCGTGAATGATATTTCTCTTTAACATAACATTTATTTATGCCAACGTCTTTACTCTCGACGCCATTAGGAAAACATGAGTTAGCAGCTTTCGAATGAATATGTCATTATTGCTTAAATAGCACAAGTTTTTAATGTAAATGTTATAAAGACTTAACAGAAATATACTTCCAGTCCATGCTTCCATCATCGTAAATCTTACGATTTGTCACCAAGAAATAGTCTTAGTTATCTTGTGTGTTTTGTTGTATATTTCAAAAAAAATCAATGATTATTGATTTGTACTCAAGTATGGTATCTTTACTAATATTACAGATGCAAAGGTGTATTTTAAATTTGTAAAGTGATAATAACTCGGCCGCTTGCCTCATGCATGAAATATGCATAAATTATCTCGGAAGCACAGAAAATATAACTTTTGTCTCGATTAGGGTTTCCTACAGCCAACGCAATTTTCATGTGAGTGAAATCGCTAGTAAACAAAGTACGTACAACAAGGTAGATGTTTCATCTCAGATTCAGGCATGGGTATAGTGGTCGGCTGGCCTGTCTTGGGCTCCGCGCACCAGCACATGCCGTAGTCGCACTGCAGCGGCTCGTAGTCCCCAGTCGGGGTGCAGTGGAGCGTCACACCCCTGTTGCTGGTTGCCTCCAGTTCCGCCCTCCTGCGGCTGCAAGCTAAAAATAATTAAATCAAATTTAGATACTACTGTTCCGAATTATATCGAAATATGTATGAAAAAATATTTTTGACATCAAATAAAAATCAGGAAATCCGATAATTTCCTGATTTTTATATGACGTAATGACTTTAGTCGATGCTAGATTTATTAATTGAACGTTTCCGATATACATAGGTGGTAATAAATTCTCAGTAGTTCGACTAAATGAGTAGGCCATCCCTGAAATATAAATAAAATATGTATAAATTGAAAAGTCTGATATAAACCAACATAAATCATATCAATCATGGATGTTGGTAATAAACTAAAGTTATTAATTCGTAATAATCGGTAATTTAGGTTCAACATTTTAAGAAAGGTATAAAAGTAGCTTACTATCTCCACATAAAAAATTAATTGTTTCCGGTTATTGTTTCGTTTTGGCGTGAAAGACGGACAAAGAAACAAACACACTTTTCATATTTATATACATGGATCATAGAATATGAAATAATAAATAAAATCTAATTTAATGTGTACATACTCTTTACTAATATACGTATAACAATCCTAAAGGACTTTTTTTGTCTTTGATTTCATTAATCTGTCATTTCGTTTGTAAATTATTTTATTGAGGACTTACCTAATATTTAAATCTGTAAACGTAGCAATATATTCTGTTGTAATTCTTTTGAAATTAGGTTTAATTACATTAAAAAAAAATAGTTAGTGTTTTTAATTATAATATTCTATACCTCCTACCTACATCCCTGTCAAAGATCATGTGATAATTTTATATCATATATGTATATCTAGTATCATTCGGAATGCATCGGCAACAACATAAAGTGAAAAGCGCACCTGTGATGTCGGCTCAGGTATAATACCCACAGCATTATCTTATTACACAGCCAAGTACGTAATGAAAACTATGAGAACATTGGTAAAAATATCGTCTTCTTAGCTACTACTTGTTATGATATTGATGACTTGGTATAAAGGACAGTTGTAGTATAAGATATAATACTATTAGTAAAAATGGGTATTGTTTTTATTTTCTAAAATAGTGACCAAACAGCCGTAATACACCCTAGTAAACACGAAGTCGACGAGTGTGCAGATTTCCTTACGATGTTTTCATCGGCAGCAAGTGTCGATTTATTTAAACTGTCAGTCTTAAGTGAGATTGATTTACAAAACAAATCTGGTCCTTTTGATTGTCAAAATGATCAGATTGTTGTAACACCAAGAAGAATGGAACAACAATCAACAAAAATGTTTGTACATATTTATCTGCGTGCGTAACATGACGTAATACGACGACTTACCGCAAGTCATATCCTGCGCTTCGTTCCTCCACATTTGTCCAAATATTCGGTTACCGTCTTCATCGGTACAGAAACACCTGCGTTAAATAAATAAGAGGTTTTTGTAATTGCACTATAAAACAGTTCGATGAATTTGAACATGTGAATACAACATAAGATTTTTGATGCTTATTATGCTTTGATTATAAATACATATTAATCATAATCGAAGCTATATAAAGTACTCTAATTTGTGGAAAATACAAACCATATGTTACACAGATAGCTTTTTATGGTTTTGAGCCTCCCTGTGCATCAGCAAGATTATTAAAATACTGATTTAGCAACACCACCAGTAGTGTATTACAGTAGTACATTTTATTAGTTAACTGTCATATCTTTGGTTTGGGGTTTAACAAAATAAGTAAAATGCATTTCTAGACGTGTAATATCTAGGTATATGTTGGTATATCATTTTTATTACAAAGTAGACTGATAATTTTAAACGAGACATAATCTCGAGCTTTTGTAAGGGTGCGCTTACATAAAACATAAAATAATACTCGAATTATAGTATGTCAATGGAAGACATACAAATATGTTGGTGACGGCAACTGACCCTTTATCTTACCTACTTATGATCGTCGGTGATATGATAAGACAGCTTGATAGATAACTAGATGGCGTAGGTATCGGATGTTTCGTCGGCGGTAAAGAGCGTTTGTTTATGGTTTACCTTCCTGAGAACATGTCTCCCTTGCATTGCACTGGGGCATATTTTCCATTCGGAAGACAGGTAGATGGCGCTTCGCATCCTTCTGTAGGCGGCGGGGGAAGAGTAACACCTTTAAAATACATGTATATATATTATTATCGTGCCAACTTTTTCCCACGGCTTCGCTCGCGTCTTCTAATTCCCGATCCCGTGATAATTTTGCATAATCTTGTTTTAGCAAACAATTACTTCCTAAAGGGAACTCCCTTGCAAAATTCAAGACCCCTAGCACTTGTAGTTTTAGAGATTTCGTAATGAGTGATTTTATTTCGCTTTTATATATATCTAAAGTTATTGTTATTAGTAGACATTCTATTTTTTTCTGAGTCACCTATGTTGACATAATAAGAAAAAAATTAACATCTTTGGCGCCGCATAATTGATGAGGACTTATTATGTAATTATGTTTTTTTATTGTTTTACTTTGTTTAACAATAATCAGCTTAGAGTAGTATCGCATCAATTGAAGAAAATAATTATCTGCGTGACTTTGGATACCGAAAGTGGATCCAACATCTATAATAATTTGTCATAATATTAGTCACAGTTGTAAAGGCAGAGTGCAATAATGTGGCTAATACAGCCCTATTTAAAAATTGTTTTGGATTTATTTAAGTAAAAGCTATCTACTGGAATTTTGATATTAGTTTAAATATCAAAAACATTTACATCATAGTTTCGTCTCCCCCATATTTGAGAAGTAGTAGTACTAGTAGTAGTAGTGCTTTGTGAACTTAGGTATTTTGATAAAAATATAGAGTCGATCTTTGTCCTCATTATTTTAGCTATAAATAAAAATGTAATGATTGTCCTATTATATGGATTTAAAAGAATGTAACTCGTATTTGTTCCAAGATGATATGATAAACTGTAGTATGCTGCTAGTGATTTTGCAATGAATTTGACAGGTCACTAATATTATAATTGTGACCCGTCAAATGATTTAAAGCAGTAACAATATTATAATTTGAAGAGTCTGCTCTAACCAAATTTTATCAGTTCCGTTGCTGTACATGATAATAAATAGGTACCTGGATTGAATGTGCATCCAGGACAACAACCGAATACCACTGAGTTGGCTACGTATGTCATCAAATCAGCTTCGCAGAATGCTGGCGTTAGATCGGTTACACATTCCTGTGCTATGGGGCAACTTGACACTGCACTGCTCACGAGGAAACTTAAAACTATTTCCACTGCACTCATTAACTTAAACCCAGCCATTCTTCGTTGTAACAATTTATACAGTGCGTCGATAATCTACATTGACGAAACTGAAATATTATTCAGCAGCGATTTAATTGGCTAACAATGTTATCAGCAAAATCTTATCTAAAGATTTAAAATAATTACATATCTATAAATTGATTTTCCTATAAAAAGTCAATTGGCAGTTCGAATTTTAATGTATCCTGTCCTGCATATTTATAATGTATGGAAATTTTATGTAAAATTTAATTTTTCATTATGCAAATGTTTTTATGAGACTGAATGATAATTGTGTTCAGCATTTTACTCATTATTTGAAAGGTTAGTACCGGAGCAATATTGCATTAGAGCATTCAAATATGAATAAGGTGGTTTAGTTGTTATCAGCATGCTATCGCTATCTGAAGTCAAATTACGCGTAGAACAATCAAGTCCGGTCACCGGAGCGAGTGCCGCCTACCGCCTTGCGCGCGATACACCTGCGCTCGTACCGCAAATGTCCTTCGCGCGGTTTATCTCGATTTATCATATTCCTACAAATTTGGTTCAGTTGTTTTTACTACCACATGTAATGGCTCTGATTACGTATTTACATTGAGTTATTCCTGTTCCAGATTGGATTAAAACGGGCGTACCCGGCTAGCATGGAGGAATGCAAGAAGAGAAACGCAGGGACTAAAGTTTCAAAAATTGCAAATATTTTCCAAGGAATGCCGACCAGGGAAGAAGAAGAAATGCGTGGAAGTGATGTGACAGTCGTGCGAACTGAGAGCCATCTGGCTCGTTTTAATAATGCTAGAGCTCTTTTCGAAAAACTAGGTGAAGAAAATCGAGGCTTCCGGATTGAAAAGTCGCCATCGGCAGCTGCTAGTTTTGCAGGTACTCGCGGCGTGACGCCACCAGCGACGGCTCGTTCTCGATCTAGCTCGGCCGGCTCGGTAAGTCCGCCGCGGCGCATCGTCACGCCAACTCCAGTGGCCGCGGCAGCAGTCAATGGGGACCGCATTGCCAATGGTGCTTCTCAACCGCCGCCGAAACCTGCAAAACCTAGCGTTTTGCCCAAACCTGAAAAACCAGACAGGCGATTTAACAAAGAATTAATAGAAAAACAGAGAAATTGGACTGCACATTTTAATAAAACGCGGCCAACGCGTTCAGAACACGAGGCGAGAATAGAGTCTAAATATCCTAGTGGTTATCAAGATAGAAAGTCACCAGAAGCAACCGAGAGATGTGCGGTGCCATCCCGAGTGTATTCTCCTCCTTTATCCCCTGGTGCTGGTGATTCACAAATAGAACGTCCTACTACACTACCCTCTAGTTTAGTCAATCGAAGTACAACTGGTCCAAAATCTCCTAGTCCTGTAAAAACAAAACCTTCTGTGTCATCTTCTTCTAGATCTATAAGTTCAGTTTCACCCACCGTGATTCCATCACCTGCTGCAAGAAGAGAGAGTTCATTTGCAACGACTACCGAGTCGAAGACTCAAAAAATAGAAAAAGATGAAAGAATATCTCCTAAAACTCGTTCGTCAGTGTCACCTCATCATGATTATGAGGATGTACCGAGCGAAAGTGATAGAGAGGAAGTCCGGTTACCAATTACGCCTATCGAATGCTCGGTATCAAATCAAAATGAGCGAATATCTTCGAAGCGCACATCTTTAGGCACTCCAACAGCTACTTTTGATCCTGTTCCCAGAAAGTCGCCGCCATCACCTCCACCTAGATCACCAAAGTCACCTTTACAACAAGTAATACCTCATCAAGAAGAAGATTCGGTCGACACAGATCGTGAACCGTCTTTATCACCTTTGCCCAAAGATGACTTAAAATCTGTATCGGATAAACCTGATACAGCGAACGAGAGACTTTCTAAGCGACCGAAATCTCCAACTTCTCCGAGAATTATTGATGAAATAGATAGAAGTACGGGCACTCATGATTCACCTGATCCAGAAAGTCTAGAACCTTTTGATGATGTGAAAATTTCATCAAAAGCACCTTATACAACGAGTTCGGAAGAAGATGGCTACGAAACAGTTAATTATGATGAACAATGGGAAGACAAAACTAAAAGACGGACTTCAACTCCTGAATCTCCGGTTGGGGCAGCAGTGACTAACGTCGTGGAGTCACGGTCGCCCGTTACCTCTCCGCTGGCATCGCCTGTGCATAATCAAACATATTCTTCATTACCACCATCAGACCACACTTCGTCATCGCCAGGTATTATTTTTTCTATTTTCACACCTTAATTAAGGCCTTGTTATTCGACCATGACTCTGTTTTTGTTGTCTTTATTATAAATTCAAACTATTAAAAAAATATGAATCTAAAAATATATACATTGTATATTCGTCATTATTAAGCCTGTTCAGTATAACATGCTATTGCCCTCCAAACTGAAATAAATAAATTGATTATTCGATTTCGAATAAGGAAGCCTTAAAAATGATCAGTAGTGTTAAAATTTGTGGCTGGCGTTGTTATTTATTGCATGGATTTTATTGACTTTATTATTTGTTTTTTCAATATTGAGATATCATCAGTACCTACCTATTTAGATTCCGTCGAGATTATTAACGATATAATACTAACAAAACATAATAATTCTATTAAAATTTCAATAATATCGATTTAGTTCATCGTGTTAGTATTGTATAACATCTCTTTTAAAAGAATTTTAATATCTCCAATCTTATGAATTCTTACGTCAGTTTTTAGTTACAAATAGACTTTTGCTTTGCTCTAGCGGTGAGTGTAAATTAAACTATATTAGTTATGCATATTTTTGTACTGTTCTTCGGCACAAGTTGAACTTTGAGTTCACTTTCTGAGCCCAGTCTCGTGGGAAGTAAATTATCTTAAAGGAGTTTGAATGAGTGGGCGTCGATTGACGTTCGTTTGGCGGTCTCGTAGCCGGCGGGTTCAATGTAATATCGAGGAAGTCAAGGTATTTGAGTCGTAGCGAGAGTTGCGAGTCGCTCCCGATTTAGATGCTCCGGCGCCGCCTTCTCGCGTCGCGACGCAGTAACCCGAGCGACGTCGTCCTGCGCGCTCCCTTCTACCGTTCCTTTATATTTCGCATCGTCAAATGGGACATCCGTTTTAACAGCCCCATTGTTCACGCAGACATTCCTTTTCTTATGTGTCGACTCCGTAGTGAATATGTTTACATTACCATACAAGTGTGCATGACTAATGTGCTCATAGTTTTCTCGGTATGTTAGAAAAAACATCAAAATATACTTGTTACCTTTTGTTAATGTTGCATTGTATTCTAGCCAACGGCTGAAAATACCGTGAATTTTTGTATTGATGGTTGTGTTCTGGTGATAAAAATATCCCAATTAAGAATTTCCATGAAATGAGTAGTTTCTTTTTTAGATAAATTTAGTTGGTGTAAGATCAGATTTTGATCTTTCTGTTAAGATCGTTAGAGATTTACTTCTTAATTCCATATAACAGGCAAATGCAATATATATCTCAAATTGACATTAAAATATTAACTTGCACATAACATTGTAAGATTATCACAATAGTTTGTGCCAAAACGTGAACTGCCTATGAAACATTTTTGTTTAGTATTTCTGAAGATATACATTTGTATTTCTCACTGTGTTGCCAAGTTACGAGTATCTGTGGCCATGTTTGTTTACACTACGCTCTACCGGCGCCGGTGAGCCAAGACGTTTATAAACTAATTCTTTAAAAAATATAGTTGGCGTGTTTATTTTTATTTTTTGCTGTTTTCAATCATTGGTGGTATCTCTTTGAGTTTTGTAAATAGGCCTATGCGTTTCCTTCAGTATCGATAAGTCTGTAGAAAGCAGACAAAATTCGACGATACGAGTTTAACGTGCGCATTAGTGTGCAAGGTGTGAGGGCAGGCGACAACCGACCATGGTGCGGCGATGAGCGCGCCGCATCCGCCGCGTGCTCACCACGCATGCGCACGCCTGACATGCGCCTCTGCGGGTGTTGCCTCGGTTAGTGCTTCCTGATGCCTTCTCTATCTCTTATCACTATATTGCATGACTCGAGCGCATTATACGCCTTTTTAACATATGGCCAGTGCTAGTTATTAACCCAATTACATACGTCTTACAGTCGCAAACGATCACCGGATGAATGCATTTCTATGTATCTAGGATAGATTTTTTTTAAATAACAGCAAGTTTACCTGTTCCGATCTGGCTGCAAATATATATTAATTTATTATTTAATAATCAAGGAAAGTACCAAATAATTATTGGGCAAGCAGACCAAAAAAAACTATATTTAAGTTAATACAACCATGGATTTAGTAATAACGACTTTAAGCCTACCTCGTTACATGCTTCATCCAACAAACCTTTACGTGGGCTCTACGTGGGACAGATTTATGACCTAAATGTCCCTCGCCTAATTAGGAAGGTCGTTTTTCTCAAATTATATTATTGGCTCCGAATCAGATAGTTGTGGAGTTTGCCATTAATTGGACTTATAATAAGATTATAATGATTGTGAATGACCATGGATATCTTTACTTATTTTTATGTTCATATATTTTGAATCGCAATTTTTTAGCCAATGCAGCGTGAACAAGTCTTGTTAACAAGAGTCTTGACTGACAATATTGTCATGTTTCGCTTTGTCTTGACCTTGTCCAATTATTTTGGGGTCGCCAACGTACATCGTTCGCGAGTTGAGTGACATTCACAAATGACCGGTAGTTCACAAATTAAGAAGATTACTAAACAATTATTTAGTTAAAGCTTTGTGATTATTGATTAGGATCTATGCCGAAAATAGGTTAAAATCCTAGAAACTGCATATTACTGAAAAATTAATAAGTAAAACTTATGATTTATCATCTAAAGTACCATCAAAATCTGAAATATGTAACAGAGATTGAGACAAAAAAAAAAAGAATAAATAGTGCTTTGGCAACAAATACTTTTTTGAATGAAGAAGAAAATTAAAGAAAGAAAATAATCAATTATTTCCACATCACACCAATACAGTACAAGATCATGTATTGGAGGGTGGACTGGAGCCTGAGCTAGGTTATACGAGTACGTAAAAAGTATGTGTATTGTGTCGAAGGAGACCTAAATATCTTAAACGTTTCACTTGTCTAGTATGACTTGAGTGTTAATTAGTAAATTGGTTGAGTCGCTCTCGCTCCGTCGGGATCGCGTGATTGTCTGAACGGTTTTTTGCAAATGTATGTATACTTTGCATCGCACACACGAGCATGAATATTGAATATTTGATGACCATTGCGCATTTTTGTAGTTATTAACCTGAATATTCTGTTATTATTTTCGTAACTCTTTATTAAAGGTTATGGACCTATAATTTGGAAATAGTTGACAAACAATTTAACCGCATTAACGAGGTAATAAAATAATTGAAAACTAAATACAACTGTAATTTTATAATCACTAATTACCAACAGACTGTATGTGGCACAGATGAAAAATGTTAAGTTGGATGTGGAAAGTAACTAGATTAGATGGTGGTATACGGACTGAGTATATTAGTGGAAGTTCAAAAGTAGGAAAAATTAAGAAACATTGGATTATGATAGTACGACATATTATAGAAGAGCGGATAACCACGTGTTGAATAAATACAAATATGAAAGTGATAGGTAATAGGGGATGAGGAAGGCTAAGAAAAGTATGTATGGATTTTGCTAGAGACACTAACCTCAACAATACTAGTACATAGTAATTCAGATCAGTGGCTACAGATGATATGAAAAAGAAAAGAGTAACAGTGCAGAAGGCTCCGGGTCGAAGTAAAAAGTGGAAACTTACATGCTGTAAGCCCTCCATATAGAGTGGAATATGGGTAGGAAATAATATGTATGAGATTGTCAATTTTATTCCTAACTTGAATTAAGAAAACGAGAAAATATTTAGGTTTTTTTTTAATAAAGAAAGAGGTTTAGATTTAATTGTAATTACGCCAATTGAAATAACGTGTAGGTGCTAATTTTGTTTATGTTAGTTACCTGTGTGTTCCCCACCTGCTAAATGTTCCACATAAAAATAGCCGATCTCGTTACTCTTTATAACGTTTCGACGTCGAACTTAATGAGGTTCAGCGCTATACCCCACTAACATGCTTACAATGTTGACCTAATTAGTAAAGAGTTCAAAATAATATGATAACTACCGTACTAGATTTTTATCGATTGAATTTGTAATGAATTTTATAAACTGCGTTTTCTTTGCACATGGAAAGTTGCACGCGATGTCTTATTATGTTGATTCTTATGTGGTTTTCCAAACAATATTTGAACAATTATATTTTTTGCCTGATATTTTTATGAATAATTAATATTCACAGTATTTGTGACAGTTGAAACAAACATTTGTTTGCTTATATTAACAAGGCCTGCATTGTTATATCAATGTAGATATCTCAGTTTTATCATGTCGTCGACATAACTGCATGGATAACATACATATGAGAGAAGAAGATAAATGTTTTGTTGCCAATTACAGTACAGATGATTTGAAATGGAGTTCAATAGCATGGCGATATTGTTTATTCTTAGTACTAAGTAAGTTTTGCTAAAGATCTTCAACCAAAGTACTTTCTTTATTCCCTAAGAAAAATCATGTCTAATCTTAATGTTTGCTAATTTTCATGAATGATTTAAGAGTATAGATCAAAATAAAATTATCATATTTAAATATAAAGTTTTTTTTTCAAACAGTGGGCGGAGGTCGAAAGTCTTCCGAGACAGAGGAGACTCCGCGGCGAGCTGGATCTGAAGCGTCAAGCGTCTCGGACGAGGGCGGGTTCAATGAGCCGTCGCCGGAGGTGGTGGCGCGGCTGCGGCCCGCCGACTACCGCTCGCCCCCGGCGCCGCTCACCCGCGACCACAGGGACAACGAGCACGCACGCTCTGATCCCGACACGTTGTCTGTGCTGCAGCAGGTCAGTGTGACATTGACTACCAAAGCTCTATGAAACTGAACCTTTGTGCATGTTTTTGTACGAATTTGGTAGTTTAGTTTCATTCTGTTTTTCCACCTTTTCCACTAATGTTTTCCACACCCTTGTGTAATCGTATTTATACGTTATGCCTGGAAAACGACATCAAAAAGATATTTTAATGTCATCTTAGTAAATGATTCAACAATCATTAAACAGTTTCTTTTCTTTATAAGAAATTTATATGAGTATGTATGATGATTATATATTATTAATAAATCAAATATAGCGCGTAATTATTCTTAAACAATGGTAACAGATCAAGACCTTTTAATTTATTTACAAACAGGTTCCTCTCATTTCAGGATTCCGGCGTAGTAGTGAGTGAGGCGAGCCAGGGCTCCATCGAGGTGTTGGACAAGTCGACGACGAGCCAGTGGAGCGTGTCGGAGGCAGAGGCGGTCATGGGGGAGCCCGACGACGACAACAAGCAGCCCGACAGCATGACACCCGACGAAGCCGAGATCCTGCTCAGCTCCAGGTCACTGTCACGCTTTTTTATAAATATATAGCAATTTATATATTCTACTTTTTTTTCAAGAATGCGTATTTTTTAATGTGAATTTGCTTGATTTAGATTTTCACACTCTTCAAACCTAAACACCAAAAACGTTCAGAAATTCAAAAATTAACCATAGAACAAATCAATAAACTTCTTCATACAAAATTACTCTTTACGATGCAAATAAACTGAAAATTTCTCTGGGAGAGCGTATTTCAGCTCTGTTTATTGTAGTTATTTACCTCTGCACTAGTTTTCATTGTAGCTTTGCAGTTTTATATTTATTTCTTCTAAAAAAACTGATATTTGAGATATTGAAATATGCCAGCTTTAAAAGATGTAGTACAAAAAAGTAGTTTGTGGTAATTAGAAGCTTTATCTTATTTCTTTTTTGCATCTGTTGTTTAATAAACTGTATTAATCAGAATGCATGCTATAATTTCACTCTTATTTGTCGTTACTTAGTGAACACTTATGCACCTTCTGTTTGAATATATTAAGGGCTTGTTCCACCTAATAATTCTACTGATATTCAATATGACTATAAACATTTGATTCTCAACAATTCGTATTAAATGGTAAATATCAATAAACGCGATTGGATCAGTTATATTTGTTTTGCCACCTTATACCTGCAAGTAATGGAACAATCCCTAAAACACAATATTTTATATATATGTTAAAAATAAGATATAAAATATTTTTCTGTATGTTGAGATGTTATGCTTGATATTATTTTTTAAATGTTGATTTTTTTTATCATTTGCATGCTGCCTGTCCGCACCACGCTTCATTCTTGACGATCTGATCATATTTGCAGTATATTGGAGAAAAAACTTAGGTAAGCTCGCTGCATTTGTAACGTTCCCCTTTATTCTATTATGCTGTTTTTACTTTTCCTACGGCTTCCCTATGTAATGTTCTCTATGTCTCTTCCAGTTTTTTTTATTAAACATAAACATGATAAGGTGTAGCTTTCTGACATGCATAATTTTAATTTCATTGCATTGTCTTCAGTGTAAAGAAAAATATTATATAAATTAAAGAAAAAGAAAATTATAAAAGTATTCCTTATTTTGGGTAGATTGTGTTAATTCATCTACATTCAGTTGGCCCAAGGTAAATGTGTATTTATTTGCGTAAACTGAGTAGAAAGTTTTATAAACGTGGATTTCCGTGCATCGAAGTTATGATTTATCGAATCACTATTAGGCGCACGCGTCTTCGTTCTTTATATATATTTGTATCTATTTCAATGTTGTCAACCTATATCCTGGATTATCCGCGGAATTTCCGGCTTTTTTTGGCTATCATCCTCTATTTCAATGTGTACTCATTATGTTTGGTATTAACAGGCAAGAAGCTCTGCTGTCCGATGAGCAAGCGCAGGAGATCGTGGCGATGCTGTCGCCGCACACGCTGCCGCACGACAACGGAGTGTCGCTCAACGATAGCTACCAGTCCGTACTCTCGTACGAGAGGTAAATATTAAACTTTATACCACGTATGACCACACTGTGGAACGAAATGCCTGCAGCGGTATTTCCGGACAAATACGACATCGGAACCTTCAAATAAAAATACATTTCATGATTGTATACATATTTTTATATCCATAATTTAATTAATAATAGTATAATAGTATGTTTGTTTCTCCATATTTTTTTTGTTATGGCTACTTTTTGTCTCATTTTTTCCCACTTCCATTTCCATTCTCCGAATTTGACTCGAGCGAAGCCGCGGGCAAAAGCTAGTAATGATATTATTGTCAATGAATTTTCGCTTTCCAGTATGCAGTCAGTGGATGAGAGCTACGAATTCGTCTCGTTGGAGGCGGACAACGGCCTGGCGGGCGGCGACCGGCGCATGCCGCACGAGCCCGAGCCGGAGCCCGAGCCTGAGCAGCAGTCGGAGCCTGACGCGGGCGCCGCCCCCGACACAGTCTTCGACTACTATCCGCCCCGCCCGCTGCGGGAACTCGGGGAGGAGAATGGCATTCATTACTTTGAGGACGGACATTTTTATACTGAGGTTTGTAGGCACGGTAGGGTTTATTTTAACAAGAGCTCCGTATAAACTTTTATCTATACTTAAATTATAAATAGGTAAAGTATGTACCTTTACTTATTTGTAACGGCTAATTTTTGGAAATGCTGAACTAATCATTAAAATTATTTCACAATCAGAAAGCTACACTATTCAGGAGTGTTATATGCTATATTTTAACTCCTAACAAAGTAATAAATATATAAGGAAATATATAAATTAAATAAAGAAATTCATTGTTACACGTACCACACATAATTTACTCAGTGCGCAGGCGCAGCTGTGACGATCTTAATTGGTCGATATCATAAAACCGGAGTACCATACCATAAGAATGGAGGTACTACTATTTATCTATAGCTTTATAAATTAATTGTAGAAATTTGTTATTAGTTTACTGATATGATCTTTTACTCCAAAACCTGGCTCCCACATAAACAGGATTACACCATACACTGCATGTTTACTAATTGAAAAAACTAGTAGGAAGTAATATGTTACAAATTGAATTGATTTCAAATCTGTTATTTAATTTCCAGATGGCGGGTCTGCCACCGATAGAGGAAGACGAAGATGACGACTATTACCCAACAGTATTTGTTAAGAAAAACACCAAAGTCAAATTCAGGTGTGTATTCATAAAAATTGTTCTTTATTTTGTTTTGTAACATTTAGAATTAGCTAAATATATAGATTATTCTCTGTCGTGATACAGCAATAATATTACTGAGGCGAATTCTTGGTAATATGTTTTTTATTTTATCAAAATTTAAAATATGCTTGCATAATTTATTTGCCCGTAAGAGGAGATTCAGCTCTTTCTAGACTTTAAATATTAAATTCAAATTAATTTATAAAATACTAACTTTTGCCCGCGGCTTCGCTCGAGTCTAACTCAGGGTCGGGAAATAGAGACAAAAAGTTAACCCATGTCACTCTCCAGTCCTTCAACTGTCTCCATACAAAAATCACACTAATCCGTTGCGAAGTGATAGACGGACAAACAAAGAAACACACTTTTCCATTTATAATATTAGTATGGATATATAAAATTGGGTACTGGGGATCTGTGCTAAGGTCAAAGCTTGTGTTACAGAAACTCCACCTTATAACTGCATGTTATGTACACATGCAGTGTCGATGACGTATGACGCTATATGCTAGCTTATATCATTTTTCTTAATTGTTTTTCTTTCATATATCGCTAATAGCAATTATTTTTATTCCGTCAGCACTGGGCCGATGCGCGTGTTTTCAACACACTCTATCAACGAGTACGACCGCCGCAACGAGGACGTTGACCCCGTGGCCGCCTCCGCCGAGTACGAGTTGGAGAAACGTGTGGAGAAGATGCACGTCTTCCCGGTCGATCTGATCAAGGGCCAGGATGGATTAGGGCTCTCCATTATTGGTTAGTGTTGCCAGTATTCATTTTATGTCCAGGCAGGTGAAATACGAGACTCGTCTTAAAAATATTTTGGCGTGTCAGTTTTTTGTACGTGAACTTGTGTTACCTTTTAATTTTGGTTTTTACGATAGTGAGAATGTGTATACATGACATTTAACTACTTTATCTATATAGCTATAGGATGAAACAGACTGTGCTCCTGTCGGCGTAATATGAAAATATGTAGGACTTCTATACCGAGCGCATTCCGATGGCTCAAAGTATTTGTCACGGCGGCCTATAGACGCCTGCTACATTAAGGGTTCTACACATGCGTTTTATTACACCTTTTTTTTTAAAGAACTCCATATTGTAGTCTCCACGCTTTGTACGTCATATTCATATTTTACAAACTACATATACTCACGTCGTATCATGTGACATCTTATGTCCTTTTTTAATAGAATGGTGTTTATTTTTAATTTTATATGTTCAAAGTTTGTATCTATTTTCCATTTTTTTAGATCCCTTAAAGATGTAATACGCTCTTTTTATTATATTTATTAACTTAACCATTGGCAACAATTAGAAAGTGCATACATCCCTATATGCCAAAAGATAATAATTGAAAATAATTATCAAGTTGTTGCAAAGTATAATAAACCTTGTCTCTGGTTTATTATACTTTGCAACAACTGTATTTAAAGCTATCTAGTTTAACGAATGAATTTGATTTCAATAAAATATGACATGGCAGGTATGGGCGTGGGCGCGGACGCTGGTCTGGAGAAGCTGGGCATCTTCGTGAAGACCATCACGGAGAGCGGCGCCGCCGCGCGCGACGGCCGCATCCAGGTCAACGACCAGATCATCGAGGTCGACGGCAAGAGTCTGGTGAGACCTACCTACCTACCTACTACTACTGAATAAATACCCTAGATGGCATATTTTTATAAATATATATAATTACACATTTTTACTAAAAAAAAATTGGATTTGATGCTGGACATATAAAATAATAGGTCGGGGAAAAAGTTTTTTCGTATTTTTAAAGAAAATTCAAAACATTTTTCAATATGGTTTATTGACATTTAACTAAAGTATGTATGTACCATTTTGTTCGATAACCTTTTGCCATCTTGTAGGTAAGGACATGATCCCATTGCTATAAAAATTTTGGGACTTCTCATCAAAATACAGCGACAAGGGGATTTG
>JADGIL010002110.1:0-10384 GCA_020352625.1 Cactoblastis cactorum
CGACCCATTCATGCTACAGGCTAAAAATAAGCCTGTAGCTGGCTCCACACCACTACAAGTAGTGGCACCATACCACTACTAGTAGTGGCTCCATACCACTATGAAAATCGTATCGTATCCCTAACACCCTCAACATTCAAGAAATTACAACAAAACTCTCACTTATAGTACCAGATTACTCAATATTAGATCAAAAGCTTGTGCAATTCAGTTTGCGTGTGGCTAAAGTAGGCCACAATTGAAAAGTGAGATTATTACTCATGATAGTTTCCCATCTGTTAATTCTCCGTTCCGTTCCTTTCTGTGCCGTCCCAGCCAGTGGTTAAATTGCAAGAGTGTAGGACCGCAGGCGTATATATTCATATTTCCGCCGTCTCTTGCAGCACGATTATGTTGCCTGGGCGTAGCTCCCATCTCGAGAAACCAGTTGGGCACGTAGATAGGATTAGGAGTGAGGGCGTTGCCGTCGGGGAGTGGGAATTTTTTTTATGGCAGACAGGGGCAATCGAAGAGGGGGGTCACATGAGTGACGGGAAGTAAAGGATCTTAGGATCAGCCGAATACTTGCATCAAACCAGTATGGGGAAGATAGGTACTATACTTGATAGTTTTTCATCTGTTAATTCTATATTTTTATAACTGCAAATGTTTATTAAACACACAAGAATGCAATAATAAGGTATACATGCGAATCCATTTCAATTGCATATATGAATCTATCAATACTAATGTTTTTATGTTGTTTGTTTCATCGACGACTTTGTCGGTGCAGTGGTAAAGACCTTGCTTTGCACTGCATCAAGAGGTCCACGGTTCATAATGGAAAATGATCTTTTTCTGATTGGCCCGGGTCTTGGATGTTTATCTACATACATAATGTTTTTATTATACAGTATCGTTGAGTTGGTATCCCATTGTATAAGTTTGAAAATTAGTTTGGGACTAACTTAATATGTGTAGTTTGTTTAATTAAAAAAGTTAGTAAACAGCTTGAAGATTAATTCAAAGTGAGTGAGTAACATGCATGCTTGACCCTGATGCGAAACGGTTACCGCAGCCTACCGCAGTGATGAAATAAATTCATGTCCCACACAGCATATCACACCACCACCACATTTCACCACAACCCACGGGACCGGACTATAACAAAGCTGTGCGGAGAGGAGATGTGTTTATTCGGTTTTGATTCAACTTTCGGCTAATTACATTTAAAATTTTAAAAACCTCCGCTACAATATAACAAACCCCACTTTTAACACCCCTCTTTTTGCGTCAGGGGTTAAGACATAGCTAAGAACACTCTCGATTAAGTTGCCTATCTAACAAAAAAGAATTATCCAAATCGGTTCTTTCGTTTGGGAGATCATCCGTTTGCGCACGCACGCAAGCACGCACGCACACACACGTCAAACTTATAACACACCTCTTTTTGCGTCGAGAGTTAAAAATGATAATATATAAACCTCGTATTTTCAGATCAGTGCTGCGACATAATTTTTTCCAACTATTTTATTTCGATGAAAATGTCATAGGATTCTAAAGTAAGTACTGCCGAAAACACTAAGCACTGACAATAAAGATAGTTGTAAGAATTGTGCGATTGTTTTGGGTGTTATAAATAAAAGTTGCAGGCGAAATAATTCACTTTTGCGAACTACAAAACCGTTGGTGGTTGGTTTTTGACGAATCAAAAACATGACTCAACACATCTCTGCTCCGGACAGCTTGAAAACCAGGCCCGGACTCACCTGAACACATCCACGGGCAACGAGGTCGTCGCGGGCGCGGCGCACAAACTCGTCGATCTCGCCGCGTTTGTCCGCGATGCGCGTGCGCAGCGAAGACGCGTGCGACTCCTCGTTCTCTGCCTACGCGTGCAACCAACTTTCATTTAGGAGTTCTGAATTTGAATCGCGACGGGTTTAATATTTGAAGACAATGGAATTATTTTTTATTTATATTGGTCTAGTAAGCTGAAATATTTTTTTAAGTATTATTTATTTATCATATTATGATACTGGCTAGAAAAATATTAGTATCATTAATTTTGAATGCATAAATAAATGTCAAACGAAGATTTATTAAAAAAATCTAAAGATTTTTATCATCCCAGTGTGATTAGTTTTCAGTTTTTAACGTAAGATAGTTTATGCAGTAAATTATAACCCAATAAGTTTTCGTATTAAGTCATTTTATCAAAATAGTATTAATTTTAAAGATCTGAATACGAGTAGTATAGGGCAATAAACGTGAACGTGTGTTAAAAGAACTATGCTTTTTTTTATTTACTTTTTTTTTAATAAAAGTAAAAATTGTCGATGTTTGTATTAAACAAGTGTACGTGGAACCAACTTTTTCTTGTGAATATTGTTGTATTAAAATGGTACAATGAAAAGTGTAAAAATTTATTAAAATTTTCGCTAATATTGTGTAATACTCCAATTCACTCACGCTTGTGTAAATTCAGAACTCCAAAAGACACAAAAAAAATATAATTAAAAGAAAAACTTAGCAAGGCACAAAATAAATGGACAATAACACAGGTAGCTAGAGAGCAGACGCGCGCAAACTGGGGCGATAAAACTAGTTCGCGGAATGAGAGAATTATTAAAAAAGTAACGCATTGTTTGGGCAAAAAGTGAGTGCATCAATATACAATACTATTGGTTCTCGAACGCAAAGAGACCTGTGTTTATTTTTATTAATTGAGATTATAATCAAGTTTGTATAAGTTTGAGAAAGTAACTAAATTGTTCAATAGATAATTAGAAGTGCTGAGAAAGACGAGCTATTTAAATTTCCAACCCTTTAAAGCAGAGGCAATTTCCAGGCAGTTATTTTGCTACCTATTTAGCTCAATAATAATATGGTAATTTTTAAAATAGTTGTTGTAGAATACCAGCATTTTGTCCGCACAACTCAAAGCTAAGCTTGAGCATGTTTTATTTGCATATAAAATTTTGATTTGTAAATGTCGTTTTGTGTAATGGGTACATCAAAATATTATATTCAAGATATTAATTTAAAAAATATAAAAATATTTTTTAAATTAAAGTTCGATAAAAAAATCGAATTTGTTTCGAGAACCGACAGTAGCGACATCGATTGCACGCGACTGACGTAACTGCAGCTCGCCCTGTGAGAACTGTTATACTATAAAAATAGCTCGAGTGCAATCAATTATGACATTAATTCCTCTCACTACAGAAAGTGTAATCTAAAGTTAGGTAAGTCTCGAGTGAATTCCGTCAATAACTAAATTCTATAATTTTCGCGTACAAATTTGCAATCGTCACACAATCTATTTATACTAATTTGAAGCGAAGTGTTTGATTGAACTCGCTAATATCTGTGTCAGATAACTACATTCCGAGCAGCTTCCTAAACCTCCCATGGGGGCGAAACTGCGGGATATAGCTAGTCTTACAATAAAAAGTGTATTTTCTCTATGGATTGTCAAACGCCTACTCTCATATGTCGTAGTCTATTTTGAATAATAATATTGAAAAAAAATCAAGTAACAAGCACACAAATATAACTAATTTTCATGCAGACGTCACATCTACTCTGGCTGTAATACACGTTGAAACATGCAATACGTATCTAGACACATATTCATATGAAAAGACTTAAAATTAATAACAGCGTAACGTTACATACGTATACCATTATTTTATTTTTTGACCGTTCCGTACAGGGTAGATTTATGGAAAACCGTTTAGCCGAGTAGCAGATTTTCCGTTTTTATGCTAATGGAAGAGCTGGTGGCCCGCACGCCTAATTTGTAACGGTGATTTCAAGTCGCACACTCCGAATATCGATATTTGGACACAAGATGTCCAATATCAATATTCATATGAAGTCCAAATATCGATAGTCACATGAAGGTATCTGTATAGCTGCACAGCGCTGTACAGATACCTTCATGTACAGCGCTGTGCAGCTATTGTGTGTCATTACCTATAATATAGCACATATCGACGCTAGAAAGCAATCTTGTCGTATCTCGAAAAATGCGTTTCTTCCCCACTAACTTCTTGGATTAAGAAAAAAATATTCCACGCATACTTTTGGATTTTTCATTACGAAAATTCAACGTCGTTTAATAAATAAAAAAACATAGAAAATTGAGACCCAGACTGTTCGATGCAGTATTTATATTTTATATCCAAGAAGGCAACAAAAAACGCATTTTTAGAGATACGACAAGATTGCATTCTAGCGTCGATATCACAACGTTGATTCTTTGCTACGTCATACTGTACAGCATATAATAATCCCACTATGACATCAGATGACTTGCCACCTCCTTTACCGTTCCATTCATAATGACCAAATGACCAGGGTTTCAGTCGCTTCACAGCTCGACGCCACCAGAATTTTTCTTATATTATATTATACGTCCGTCGTCGTTTTTCTTTCTTGAGTGCCATCACCACGCTGTCGTTACATTATCATAACATCACATCATAATCACAGCTAATGACATAACTCACACAGCCGTGATGCTTGTCAGCGGTGCGGGGGAAATTGTTCCTCAAATTTTCTTCATTCTCGAGTGCCATTACTTTGTTACCGCTACATTATTACCGTATCACCACAGCTACATTCAACACTCACACAGGCGCGGTCCGCAACATCCCCCCGACAGCGACATACTCACACAGGCGCGGTGCGTGGCTGCGGCGGCGCGCAGGCGCTGCGCCCGCGCAGCGAGCTCCCGCTGGCGGCAGCGCAGCGCGCGGCGGCGGTGCGTCCAGCCGCGCTCCAGCGCCCGCCAGTCGCCCGACAGCCGCCGGCATGCAGCTGCGTACTCCCGCTCCATCGCCGACCGCTCCTACGTAGCGAGATCGTATCACGTCGGGTCGCCACTGTACACGTCTGTTCTTTTTTGTTATGTCTTAGGGAGGCAAACGAGCAGGCGGGTCACGCGATGTTAAGTGATCGCCGCCGCCCATAGACAACTGCAACACCCGCGAGGTTACAGAAGCGTTGCCGGCCTATAAAAAACCTCCCCATTTAGGGAGGGCGGAGAAGTTGGGCTCCGGCTCTCCCACTCACCGGACGGAGCATGGCGGCTAATAGCCGCCATTCAGGCGTCGGTCTTCTGTGGGAGTGTAGTACTTCTCCGGACTAGCAAGCCCATTCATGCTGCAGGCTAACAAAGCAAGCAGTAAAGCTATTCGTGTAGCAAATCGGAGCCGAGAATACAAATAAAAGTGTTGACGTCCGATACGTTCGTTTATTGTCACTAAACTGATTGCACATACTTATAGTTCTTATTCTATAATACAGTGTAGGCACAAGATGTTATGCCTAACCGCAAGAGTTTTTTTTATTGGTTCACAAAACTGACATGAGACAGTAATAAACACCACCTTTCTAATTTAAAAAAATATACGAATACGTTCACCTGTGTGGTAACTATGATGCCACAGACAGAATGACACACACAGACACACGTGAATCTTATAATACCTCTTATTTTGCGTCGGGGATTAAAAACACTCAGATATAAATACATATTCTGTAAACATTTCGAGCGTCTAATTGTGATCATTATCAACTTCAAGCAAAAACAAGCAAACAATCACGTTTGTTCTATGAGAGCCCCCTTAAATATTTATTTTATTCTGTTTTTTTTAGTATTCGTTTCAGAAACGGCAACAAAAATAAATAATTTGTGAAAATTTCAACTATCTAGCTTTCACGGCTCATGAAATACATCCTGGTGACAGACAGATGGCGAAATCTTAATAAAAGAGTTTCCGTTTTACCCTTTGGGCACGGAACCCTAAAATCTTACCTCGTCCAATCTCTTTTGAGCCTGAAGTAGTTCTTCCCTTTCAGCATGCCACCGTCTCTGTCTCTCTTCTTGCTGTAGTAAAAACTGTTGTCTCTCTCTTTCCAACTCGGCACGCTGCGCTTCGATGCGCTCGCAGCGGATTTCACTTTCCAGATCCCTTGTGAGAAAATAATCGTGTTAAATCATCAATCAACTAAAATTTGTAAATACTTTCAAAACGGAGATGCAGCAGTAAAGACAGTCTCAACAGTTTCATGACTAAAGCACTTCCTTTTTAACTTGAGGGAGAAAGAAAGAGAGTGGCAAAAAGAGAAGGAGAGAGAAAGAGAGAAAGAGGGGGATAAAGATAGCAATACTTACGACAGCGTAGTGTTCAAGTTTTCATTGCTAGCAGCTAGGTCAGTGGTGGACCACGATAGTAAAGACAGCCTGGACAGATTCATGACTGACGCGCTCCCTTCTTGTCTCAGTTTCGCAGCTTCGGCCGGATCGTTGTACCGGAACATGTTGGTACGGCCCAGGAGCAGGATGCAACCTGATTTTAATAGTCTAATATATGTAATTTATTGAAAAAATATAACTAATATGAAATCTTTCAAGAGTGTGAAAGGTATCCTTTACGATCGTCAACACGCTTGTATATTGTAGACTTTTTTTCGTAGTGTTGGAGATGACTCTCGGAGCCTCGATTTGGCACCCTGGTTGAGCTTTGTACAGCGTTTAAGCGCGCCCACTCTCCAAGCTGAGAGCCGGACACGTTTTTTAGTCAGTCTCGTTGGATGAAGGCGGTGCGGCACTCACCCTGGCTGAGCTTGGCGGGCCCGTCGAGCAGCACGGTGTTGAGCCAGCACTGCGCGGCGCCGGCGGGGTGCAGCCAGGCCTCGCCGCCCTGCAGCGTGACGCGGCAGTGCAGCGGCAGCACGCCCGCGCCCGACAGCACGATGTCCGGCGTGGGGCTGTGCTCCGCGCTGCCGATCACCGTCTCGCCCTCCTGCGCATACGACGCAGTTTTAACTCTGCTTGGTTACACCCCCGTGGGTATATCGGGATTTTAGCTTCGCTAGAACCGACAGAAAACTAGGAAAAATGCTGCAGAATTATTGCAGTCACTCTCAAGGAATGACGTAGCTAAAGAAAACAACAGTTTGTCAAGCCTAACCCGGCTCTCGCGTTTGTTTCAAGATTTTATTTTTGTTTTGAATTTTATTAAATAAATCTACATTTTTGTTACAAATTATAAATTAATGTTGCATTACAATACATTACAATAATTACTCAATGTTGCATTACAATCTGTTTTGTAAGTAAATAATCCCAATTGGGTTTTAAGATCACTGCTCTTCCTCATAATCTGCTGTTTCTCGCTTCCTCTCTTACGGGGTAGACACCGCTAATGCGAGCCAGACCTAATTTAACATAAGAGAATAATAATAAATCCTTCCACGTACTCAGATGTTGTGAAATAAAGCTTCTTCGACAATTATTAAAAAAAACATCCATATTTACACTTACCTTAAGATGGTAGAGCGTCACACCAGTGGACAGCAAATTGTCATCGATGCCGACCAAATGCGGCATGTCAGAGTCCAACACAACACCAAGACCGCTCTTCCTGAGACCAAGAGCTTTCTGCTCCTGCAGGATCTGCTGTGTTTCTCGCCATTTCTCGGTCCATTTCTCAGTGAGAACTTTCTCTTGGGCCTCTTTGCGTTGGAGAGTTGCTAGTACACCGGGCTCCGTTTCGATTGGATCCTGGGAATAATTAGTTTTGTTAATATGGCCATTAAATATAACGAGTATCTAGGATAGATGTGTTTAAACCTTTTTGAGGTCAAGTATAAATGGTCTATTTGCTATATACATTTACTATAAGCTATGTACACTTTTTGTATAGCTATTTTTATCAAGTTGACCGTCAAATCAAATATATTTACCCCATATATTGCAATCTACTTGGAGATGAAGACAGGGTCAGTTTCATCATTCAATTCAGTTTGATCGGTTCAGTTGTAAACACAATCTGCTTACAAGTTCATAATATGAGAGGTAGTTATATATACATATTACATACAGAGATGATCACGCCTTTTCCCATAGGCATAGGCAGAGACTACATTCTTCAACTTACTACAGTCCTGACACACTTCCTTCTCTTCCTCCACATTCATCAATCTTTTCATACACGTTAGTCGGTTATTTATAACTAGCTTTTACCCGCGACTTCGCCTGTGTAGATTTACTTTCATATAAAGTTTTTCACCCCCTCTCACCCCCTTTGGGATTGAATTTCCAAAAATCCTATCTTAGTACTCCCCTACACTCTCCAAGTATACATGCCAAATTTCAGCTACTTGCGTTCGGTAGTTTCAGTTTGTCTGTCAGTCAGTCAGTTATGTAGTGGTATGGAGCCTGCTGCTTGCTTTCTTAGTCTGCAGCATGAATGGGCCGGCTCGTCCGGGGAAGTACCACACTCTCAAAGAAGACCGACGGTGAGTGGGAGAGCCGGAGGGCCAACTTCCCTCCCCAAATGGGGAGGGCAACGCTTCTGTAACCTCGCGGGTGTTGCAGTAGTCTATGGGCGGCGGTGATGACTCAACACCGCGTGAGCCGCCGGCTCGCTGCCCCCCTGCGGCGCGGCGGGTACCGTGTGGTGCGCAATCTGCGCGCGCAGCTTGTCGATCTCCTCGCGCAGCTCGCGGATGAGCTTGACGTTGGGGTCCTCGTTGATGGTGGGCTTGTTGATGATGTTCTTGGCGCGGTTCGCGTACCGCAGCGTCGACAGCGTCTCGCCGTAGTTGCAGTCCGCGGGCGATATCTGGGGGGCAAAAAATATTTTTTTTTGGCAGCCGAACTCGCTATTGGACGCTGTGCTTGCTTAGGGGTTCCGAACCTAAGGCGTGAAAATTGGACCCTATCACTTGACTCCGCTGTCCGGACGGACAGTCTGTCTGAAAGTCTTTCTGAAAGTCCGTCTGTTAAGACTAGCTAGGCAGTTATTTTCTTTTTAACAAATGATGTATATCTGTTGATACAAAAACACCAAAAATATAATAAATATTTAATAGCGCTCCCACACTCCAAATGTTTCTTATTTTCCCATTTTTTTTCCATAGATACCCTACGTACGAAACGCTTCTTATGCGAGTCATCTCACATTTGGCCGGTTTTTTGGAATGGCCTAACAATTAACGAACAACTCACAAAGGCTCCAATCTAGTTTTAAGCTTGTTACCTGTTAGATATAATAATATCGCTATTAAGAACGAGACGGTGTCACGTGGCGTGATCTGTCATAAAAACAATTCACTAAAAAATTAAAGTTATTATTATTAGAAAAAGCGTTTTATACTATAGACGAGTTTATAAACGATAAAGATATTATATATTATAGATAATAAAAAATAAATAAATAATAATAAAAAAGGAAACAACTCACTTATCGTTCCCTTTGACATTGCATAATACCCGAAAGGGTTCTTGTTCTACCTAATTATAACAACTGTAGAAGCAAGCGTGCAAGCGTGATGTACTGTACAATAAGAAATTGCAATAAAAAGAATTGAATTGAAAACTCATGGTAGCTGTACTGGGGTGCAGTTATCCAGACTCACCGCAGCAATCATGATGGTCTTCGAGTTGCCGCCGAGCGAGTCCTTCAGCAGCCAGGTGAGGACGGAGTCTCGGTACGGGATGAACACGTTCTTCTTGTTGTTCTTGTTGCGGTCTGTGGACAAAAAACACGTTGTCAGATGGTTAATTGTCGTGACGTCACGTAAGATGGCGGCTCAAAATCAGTATTGGGCAATATGTTCAGCGTAACACTGAGCCGTCATCTATTGCTATGTTCACGTACGATGTTTTTTTCTGTTTTAAACGTATTTCATCGTGTTGTATATGTTTTTTTTAGTAAGAGCGAGGCATACGAACAGGCGGGTGACGTGATGTTAAGTGATCACCGCCGCCTATAGACAACTGTAACACCCGCGGGGTCACAGAAGCGTTGCCGGCCTATAAAAAAGCCCGCCCTCCTCAAATGGGAAGGGCAGGGAAGTTCGGCCTTCGGCTCTCCAACACACCGGACAGAGCATGGCGGCTAATAGCCGCCATTCAGGCGTCGGTCTTCTGTGGGTGTGTGGTATTTTCCCGGACGAGCCGGCCCATTCATGCTGCAGGCTAACAAAGCAAGCAGTAGGCTCCACACCACTACAAGTAGTGGCTCCATACCACAAATCAAATATACATATGTATAATAAAAGTAATAAACGAGGTATGTCTGTACATGGGAGATAGAAGCCAAAACGTTCTTCTTTATAATTTGTAACTGACTGGATTTTGATACGGTTTCCACGGTGGTATTGTAAAAATATAACTTAAAATATAACGTTGGTCTCATCTTGATACGCTGCTTGGAACAGTTACGTACAAACGACGTCGCGGGCATAAACTAGTAAACTATTTATTATTGACGACCTTAGTGGTGTAACCGTACGTACTTGACCGATACTCAGGAGGTCCCGGGTTCGATCCCCGGTCAGATCATGATGAAAAATGATCTTTTTCTGGTTGGCCTGGGTGTTG
>JADGIL010002113.1:588-16521 GCA_020352625.1 Cactoblastis cactorum
CTTTTAATGATATGATTATTTAATTAGTAGACTCGCCTGCTCGTTTTCCTCCCTCTAACATAAAAAAAAGTTTCTGTGATTTCGTGATGAGTGAGTGTTTTTCTTTTTATGTAGATCCATGCCTCGTTTACATTGTTCCCTTGGGCTTAAACGGGACTTATTGAAAAAGGCCAATTCCAATCCGACCCACATCCAGAACGAACTCAATTTGCGTCAGCTGCTTACTATAACACACCTGAGACTGTAACTCGGAGCTCGCTTTTGTATTCAATATTGATTTTTAAAGATATACTGCTACACATATAATAGTTTTAAAGCTTGTTCTTGTTGTAGATTCGAATCTAGGAGGTACATGTTAACGATATTGTCTAATAATTATTGTCTAATAAATATTATAACGGATTTTATCGCGGTTTAATCACTACAAATTGATAAAACTTAATATTTTCTCGTGTTAACCACAACGACTATGATTCTATGATCGCTTGTTTAAACAAGCGTTGAGATTTGATAGTCCGTTTAGTAAATCACCTGATTAGATCAAGTCGGTGAAATTTTGACTTAGACCCGAGTTCACCGATTCGAACTAATCAGATGATGTACTAAACGGACGATCAAATATTAAGGTTTGTTTAAACTGGCGATCATAGGATCATAATCGTTGGTTAACGTGTGGTGAACACGAAAAAATATTAAATCAGCTGTCTAAGAGTTAATCATTCGTTTAGAAAATTGGTGAACTCGGCTTTTACTGTTTCTTTTTTTATTATTTATTTACTGTTTTATTACTGAGTAGAATCTATAGTATTTTTATGATAAAAATAGATGTACCAATATAATTTTTTTGGGTTCCATACCCAAAGGGTTCAACGGGACCGTATTACTGAGACTTCGCTGTCTGTTCGTCTGTCTCCAGGTTTTAGCTTATGACATATCATAGCTAGACATTTGAAATTTTCCCAGATAATATACTATTTATAACATACTGTTGCTACTATAAAAAGTATCAACTTACATATTTGAGAGGGTCGCCCACACATTTCTTTATTTTATATCATTATTGATTCGCACTTGGCCGATTTTATTACTTAGTAGGTTAGGAAACGCTTAAAAAAACATTTAGCATAGATTAGCAATCGTGTGCCCGACATGACAAACGAGTTTCCAAGATTTGTCAACAAAAACCGACCGCCATCACACTTCAGGTGGCGACCGATTTATCTTCCTACCAGAAGATAAGCCTTTTAACACGAACGCTCAAAAACAATAATATTTTTGCGTCATATGTACGTGTCGTTATATAATTTGAATGTAGACTAGCTAATGCCCGCGACTTTGTTCGCGTAGTTTTTACGATAACTGCAATAAATTATTGCTTAATTACAATAAATTATATCCCTCGGGAACCGTACATTTTATCGGGATAACAAGTAGCCTATCTTTTATTCTAGGTTATAATCCATTGCTGCGCCAAATTTCATCCAGATCCGTTCGGTAGTTATTGTGTAATGCGCGTACAAACATACTGACAGACAATAGTTCTAATAATTATCGTTTTGGCTTCTATAGGTCCTATAAAGAGCCCCTATATATGTTTTTCTTAAATATCTCCCATGTACAGACATAGCTCAGTTAGAAATTTATTATATGAACTATAATTATTGGTAAATATAAATCCAAATACATATATATATATAATAATATCGTCGATAATTATAAGTATAAATTAGGTTGAGTTAGTATCTAACTTTCTTTGGGGCTAACTTAATCGTTTAATTTGTCCCTATATATTTATTTATTTATTATACGATGGGGTTACATCACGTGATGCTTTAAAACGTCAAAAGCCCCGTGAAATTGGCAAAATTTCAACAAAACAGATTAAAAAGGACCAACTTTTCGCCCTTTGTTTTACGGATTACCAAGTCCCGACGCTAGCGACATCTGTACTTATAGTAAAGTTGCAACTGAGCTTTGAGTTATATTTAACTTATGCCTGACTGATTAGAATTTAATGGTTTTTTATGTAAGAGCAGGCGGGTCACGCGATGTCAAGTGATCACCGCCGCCCATAGACAACTGCAACACCCGCGGTGTCACAGAAGCGTTGCCGGCCTTTAAAAAACCCCCGGCTCTTTGGAAATGAAAGTGGGCCTCCGGCTCTCACACTCACCGGACGGAGAATGGCGACTATCAGCCGCCATTCAGGCGTCGGTCTTCTGTGGGAGTGTGGTACTGCCCCGGACGAGCCGGCCCATTCATGCTGCAGTCTAAAAAAGCATGCAGCAGGCTCATACCACTACGAAAAAACTACGCAATGGATTTTTATACGTTTTTTTTTAATAGATAAGGGATTTACAAGGAAGGTTTTTAAACCCGTGTGAAGTTGGGGCGGATCGCTAGTTAGTAATAAGACGTTATTGAAAAAGAAAGTGTATATCTCATAAGAAAGTTAATCTTAACGTTAGTCTACTTATACATATGTATATGAAATGAAGTGTGTAATTTTGTAATTTCCTATGGTCAAACAATAATGTGCGTTGGCCGGGAATCGAACCCGGATCAACTGCTTGGAAGGCAACTATACTCACCATTACACCACCAACGCTGATGATATCACACTTCTAAGTGTTTCTTATTTAGTTAAATGTAAAATTCTCACCAATTTACGATTTAGCTAATTTATCAATTTGGTCAAATTATAAATTAGCTAAATCATTATAATTAGCTAAATCATAAATTGGTGACTCCGCGGGTGTTGCAGGCGTCTATGGGCGGCGGTGATCACTAACCATCACGTGGCCCGCCTGCTCGTTTGCCTCCGTCTTACATAAAAAATATAAAAATAGAAATTAAAAATATGCGTTGGCCGGGAATCGAACCCGGATCAACTGCTTGGAAGGCAACTATGCTCACCATTACACCACCAACGCTGATGATATCACACTTCAAATACATATAGTCTTAAGCGGTGTTTCTTGTTTTGTTCAATGTAAAATTCTTATCAATTTACGATTTAGCTAATTTATCATTTTGGTTCAATTAAAAATGTGCGTTGGCCGGGAATCGAACCCGGATCAACTGCTTGGAAGGCAACTATGCTCACCATTACACCACCAACGCATATCTCTCTTGTCAAAATTTTCAGAGCACATTGAGAACACTCTTTGTTTGCACAAGTGTTACTCAGTACAATAAATATGTAAATTCCATATTGTGTAAATATTGACCAAATTTTAAGTTTCAAGTCAATGCTCATGTTCAACCTTTATTATATCATAAATTATTAATTTTTATTACAATGAAATGGCCGCATTATTATCATATCGCCCATCTTTTGTTATTATTTTAATTAAATTTTTTATAAAACGTTGATTTGGAAGCTAAAAAAAAAAACCAACAATCTATTTCTCTTTCCGCAAATATCGTAAAAATTCATTATAACTTATAAATTTATTTCTTTTTTTTAATGTAAGAGGGAGGCAAACGAGCAGGCGGGTAAGGTGATGTTAAGTGATCACCGCCGCCCATAGACAATTACAACACCCGCAGGGACTCAGAAGGGTTACCGGCCTTTAAAAAGCTTCCGCCCTCCCCAAATGAGAGTGTGGTACTGCCCCGGACGAGCCGGCCAAACCATGCTTTTTCTGATTGGCCGGGGTCTTGGATGTTTATCTATATAGTATGTATTTTTTATAAAATATAGTATCGTTGAATTAGTATCCCATAACACAAGTCTCGAACTTATTTTGGGCCTTACTTAATCTGTGTGATTTGTCCCTATATATTTTATTATTATTATTTTATTATAAAGATGTAAAGTTTGTAACTTTGTTTGTTTGTTTTATAAGGGCTAATCTTTGGAAATACTAAACAGATCATAAAATATCTTTCACAATCAGAAAGCTACACTATTTAGGAGTGCTATAGGCTATATTTTAACGCCCAACGAAGTGGGCACGGGTAGCTAGTTCTAGATAAAGATAAGATACACTGTGTGTGTTATTATTTGATTCAAGGAGCGTTGTTCGGTGGTATGGCTGGCGGTGCGGCGATGCGACACGGGCGTCGCCGGGTGCTGTCGCTAGCCGCAGCACCCTGCAGCTTATCTTGGCTGCTGACCGTCCTGGCCACGTCTGTACGGATGATGTGCATCACAGCCTTCCTTGGAGGGTTCTGCTGTTCCATATTGACGATGCTATCACAGGTACGAAAAAAAATCTGCACGAGTTTATTAATTTTTAGATTGACTAAGTTATGTTGACGTGAAAAGTGCCTCGGAAGATTTTATTTTATGTCATAGATTTAAAATTAATGTGATAAGACTAATGAGAGTGTCAGTTTTTTTTTTATGACAGTGTAAGGCAAACGTGCAGGCGGGTTACGTGATGATAAGTAATCACCGCCGCCCGTAGACACCTGCAACACCCGGAGGGTCATAGGAGCGTTGCCGGCCTTTAAGGGATTTATAGGCTCTTTTCTTGAAGGTTCCGATGTCGTACTGGTCAGATAAACCCTATTTGATTATAACAAGCTTAGATAACAAGCAAAAAACGCAGTGTAGTGTGGTGGTAGTTGAATCAATGTAAATAATTATATATTTTGGTGTTTATTTTTCTCATTGTTTTTTTTTTGTTTTGTTATGATAATATTTGTCTGTAGCCCCTCGGGCTTCTAGGGACCGATACGGCTGATTTTAATTCGGCGTGTTTTTCTCAGTAGTGGTCGTTCCGAAACGCTGGTAGTTTGTAGCCTTGTAAAATAAATGACTATTCAAAGTTTTAATTACTTGAGTAACATAATTTTTTTTTATTTTGAAGCGAAGCCGGTCGCTTGTATTAATTAAAATAAAAAATTAATGATAAACTTGACGTAAAAAAATATTGATTCCTGCGACTGGCCCTTATGAAGTTACGCGCAAAAAATAAGTCGTAAAGTAACAGCTAATATCAAACTTTCCTCGTGAAATAATCATGTTTATCCTCGTAATACTAAGAAGGGGAACACCCTACACATATAATTGATAAAGTCCGAAACATCGCGAAAGTTCGGCCACTCCAAAATACCGACGAAGTTCCTTCGTTTCACGGAAAACTTATTAACGATGAAAATTATTATTTATTAAAAGATAAAAATGAAGTTACCGTTCAAAGTTACAAATTACGGTATAAAGTAGGATTAATTAAATATTGTAAAGCGTAGTTCACACTGGCTAAGTAATAACAATAATTTAATTCTCGCCGTCACAGAAAGCACACTTACTGAGACTTTGATGTCCGTCCGTCTGTTACAGGCTGTATCTGATAAACCGTAATTTTTTTATGTAAGAAGGAGTCAAACGAACAGGTGGGTCACGTGATGTTAAGTGATCACCGCCGCCCATAGACAAGCGCAACACCCGCGGGGTTAAAATAGCGTTGCCGGCCTATAAAAATACTGCCCTCCCCAAATGGGGAGGGCGGGGAAGTTGGGCCGCCAGCTCTCCCACTCACCAGACGGAGCATGGCGGCTGATAGCCGCTATTCAGGTGTCGGTCTTGTGTGGGAGTGTGGTACTGCCCCGGACGAGCCGGCCCATTCATGCTTTGGCTAAAAAAGCATATAGCAGGCTCATACCATGCCATAGAAGTTGGGCCCCTTCCCCCTTTTTCAGTGTAGACTTCGCTCCAAATGAAATAACATCAAAAGGTGCAATTTGTCAGCAATTAATTCGAATTAGTTTAACGATGGATTAAGCTCCGGGAGATTAAACGCCCTGCCTTGTTCTAAACGTAAAAGTTAAGACTTTAATTTTATGTTGTTATGTTGCCTTATTGCTTTACGGAACCCTATTTTAGGAGTAGAAATAATAAATAAGATTTAATTTACGGATACAGTGTCACGTCTTTATTCTTTACGGGGTAGACAGAGCTCAGTCGTGACAATAGAAGGCCTTGATTGGCGGCTATCAGCCGCCATGCTCCGTCCGGTAAGTGGGAGAGCCGGAGGCCCAATTTCCACGCCCTCCCTATTTGCTCTCCAAATAGGGAGGGCGTGAAAATTAGGGCATGGGTTTTTATAGGCTGGCAACGCTACTGTGACCCCGCGGGTGTTACGGTTGTCTATGAGCGGCGGTAATCACTTAACATCGCGTGACCCGCCTGCTCGTTTGACTCCCTCTTACATAAAAAAAAATTCTCATTAGCGATGAGCTAGCAACCTGTCACTATTTCTAAATCTCCATTAGGCCCACCATTTTGCCAAGCGTGGCCTTTGAGTCTCGCGACTCTTGGCTCTGTCTACCCCTGATCTGTATCTGATTTACATATTATGTAAAACATACGATTATCTGTCTAGAAAATTATTTCTGAAGACCGTGCTCATTTTAATGAAGTTAGTTAAACCTCTTACCCAAGTTTGCTCACTTAAACTGCCAGATTTAACTTGAACTTAACTTTCCCGTTCTGCCATTTATTTTTATGAAAGTTTTTAAATAGTTGACTATTATGTGAACTTTCTAATTTGCTTTTTTAACTGTCTTTGTAGATAAAGTTTATATTTGTAGCATGACTTTTTTATATAGCCAACTTATAATAAGGTTTATTGATGTTAATGCATCATCATTTTAGTAATTATTAGTGTTTTATTTTATTGTTTCCTGTTATATATTAATATTATATATATTTTATATAAATTTTAGTGTTTTACCACTATTTCTTTTGTTATAAAAAGCGAAATGGTGCCTATATTATGGAAGAAGACAGTATTTGAAATACCTATGTATGTATGTTATTATATCAATCTAAACTTATATAAGGTTGTAAATCGGAAGAATTTGTTTGTTTAAACGTGCTAATTATAGGAATTACTGGTCCTATTTAAAATATATTTCATTGTCAAATATTACATTTATTGAGGAAGGCTGTAAGCTAATTTTTATCTTGTAATTTCCACGGTAACGCTGTGAGTGTAACCGCGGATTAATTATTAGTCACTTGATAACAATATTTTATTTATTTTCAGGTATACATCAGCGAAATATCCGTACCAGACATCCGCGGCTGTCTCAGCGCCGTACTTAAAATAGTCGGCCATCTTGGAGTCCTCTTCAGCTTCACCATCGGCGCGTACCTCGACTGGCAGCAATTAGCATTATGCATATCCGCCGCTCCTTTACTTCTCTTCTGCACCGTGCTCTACATACCAGAAACGCCAAGCTACCTCGTGCTAATCGGAAAAGACGACGAGGCGTACAAAAGTCTCCTCTGGCTACGCGGGCCCGACTCCGACGTCGCTCAAGAATTAGCCACAATAAGAACCAATGTTTTGGCCAGCAAAAACTTTAGTCAACGCCAAAGTCAAATGTCCGGTAGTCAGTTCATCAATTCCTTGGATGTCAGGACTATGAATCGTCTGCTTGGTCCTATTCTGGTCACTTGTGGGTTAATGATGTTTCAAAGATTTTCCGGAGCGCACGCCTTTTCGTTTTATGCCGTACCTATATTCAGGAAAACTTTTGGCGGTATGAATCCGCACGGAGCAGCGATTGCCGTTTCCTTCGTCCAGTTACTAGCTTCATGTCTATCAGGATTGTTGATCGACACAGTTGGAAGACTACCTTTGTTGATAGTCAGTTCTGTATTGATGTCGATGGCTTTAGCCGGCTTTGGGAGCTACGCTTATTACGAGGAAGTCCATCGTAATCAAAGAATTCAGAACGTGATGTTTCATCAGAGTTTGGGTCAAAATGACTGGATCCCGTTGCTGTGTGTCTTGGTATTCACTATAGCATTTTCTCTCGGTATGAGTCCAATATCTTGGCTTCTGATTGGGGAGTTATTTCCCCTGGAATACAGGGCTTTTGGGAGTGCAATGGCGACGGCTTTCAGCTACCTCTGCGCGTTTGTTGGCGTCAAGACTTTCGTAGATTTCCAGCAAGCTCTTGGGCTACACGGGGCTTTTTGGTTATATGCTTCTATAAGCGTAGGTGGACTTTGCTTCGTGGTCTGCTGCGTGCCGGAAACTAAAGGGAAAGATCTCGATGAGATGGATCCAAATTATGTTCAGAATTTGTCACCGAAAAGGTAAACAGAGAGGTGATAAATAAGCCCAAGATCACAAGATTTTCTCCAACAAAAATGAGGTTACTTGATTTGTTTATATATATCTACTGATGCAATCTTTCATTGTATTTATAGTGTTACAATAACTAAAAAATATAAATACACGGACAAAACACAAAAAATCTGATCTTCTTCAAATTACAAGTGCTCAAACAAGGCTAAGAATATATTTTTTAAAATTTAAGAACATCACTATCAACTTTTGTTTGGTCACTGCACGTATAGATTTTAAACAAATGAGAAATATTTAATAGGATTATTTTTCCTCTTATTATCCATCCATACTGTCCATACTATACTAACATTAAAAATGTGGCAGCCGATCCATACTATACTAACATTAAAAATGTGAGAGCGTGTTTGTTTGTTCGTCTGCCATATTAAAACGGAGTGTGATTTTTTTTTATGTGGAGATAGTTGCAGTGCTGTAGAGTGGCAAAAGCTAATTTTTATTTAATTATTTCGACGCGAGCGCGACCGCGGGCAAAATTAATATAATTATAACATCCTGAGTACGTTCATCATTTTTGTTGGAAGATTATATATTTTGGGCTAGATATAATAAGAAAAACTGGTCGGAGAAGTTTAGGGGTAGGTCAAAGATTTATGTATATGGTAGAATCGTTTGATACCCTATAGATTTGGAATCTTTCAAATGATGAAACACGCACGTAGGAACAAAATTAAGTCGAGTCCACCGCAAGATTTTGGCTGTGCTTATTAAATGTAAAAAAATGTATTACAATAAAAAAAAAACACCAAATTCGGGTCATTTAGAGTGATACCTTCTTATTTTGGGAGTCGAGCTAAATTTAGCTTTATTGCAATTAAAAATTCAATAGAATATATTATGCTAGATCTTTTGTTTTAATGGTCATTTCATATTTGACGACCTCCGTGGTGTAACGGTTAAAGTACTTGACCGATACTCAGGAGGACCGGGTTCGATCCCCAGTCAGGTCATGATGGAAGATGACCTTTTTCTGATTGACCTGGGTCTTGGATGTTTATCTATATGTGTATTTATTTTAAAATATTGTATCGTTGAGTTAGTATCCCATAATACAAGTCTCGAACTTAGTTTGGGGCTAACTCAATTTGTGTAATTTGTCCCTATATATTTATTTATTATTATTTTCAATTTATCTTATTAGAATATCAATTTCGATAGCTACTTTAAAATTGTATAACTTGTTTGTTTCTTTGTTGCTAGATCATTGTCTAAGCGAAAAATAGCCTTTTCCCGTGATAAATATATTCTAAAGATTTTATTGAAAAAACACATAAAATAACATTAAAGATTGCCGTTGTCAGATATTTTTTTATGCCTTACACAATAGGTATATAAAAAAAGCATTAAAAATATATATAGAAGTACAGATAAATCTAACAAGTGGATTTGACAGCTGTAATTTATTCTATTGGACTTCTAATTTGTATTATATAAGAATTATATCATTGAAAGTTACGCGAGATGACGTAATTAGTTTTTACACGGCTAACTCACGTTAATTTTAGTCGGCGACCGTTTCGACCTATTCAGAAGGCCATCTTCAGGGCGAGTACTAGGAACGTCGCGGCGCAGCTGAATTGTCCCACAATTTTGAAGGTAAATTAGCTCTAAATGAGCTGACAATAAGGTGGTCCTCGATCTAGATCGAGGACCACCTTATTGTCAATAAGTTATAACTAACACCTAGGTGTTAGTTATAACTTATTATACTCACATATCGATATCATATCTTCAAACCTAATCTATTATTTATTTCTTGGGATAATATTGAATTATGCGTTGAAAGCCGATTATAAAAATTGTGTATTATTAAGGTTTTTGATTATTATTATTTTTTTATGTAAGAGGGAGGCAATCGAGGCAAATTTTATTCTGCAATAGTTTTGTGGTAACACTTTAAAATAATTACTTTGAGAGTGCAATGGTCCATCATACACTTCTGTTCCTTAGATTTCTTTATGTTAATTATCGATTAATTGGGATAAAATGGGAATATATCACCTTGTTCTGTAGTTTTTCTATGAGGGTATCCTCTGAGCTAAGTTACTACATGCAATCTATCTCATTCCCGCACCTTAAGAGGGAAAGAAATGGCGGAGTTACCTATCTCCATCATATTATATAATGTGTGACTGAAACAACTTGTTTACGCCCAATAACTACGCGCAATACAGGAGACATCAATGTCCACTCAGGTCTACGATGTCAAATTATAATGGACTTTCAATTGTTCATCTTAAAGATTGATTTATTTTGACCTCGTGGCGGGGCATTTTGGTGTTGCCTCTTTAAAATATTTCAATCGAATTATATGAAAATTTTAAATAGATTTTGTGGATTTCTATGCAAATTCTATGACTATTATCGCTAAAGGCATTACGAGACATGCAATTTACAAAATTTTATTTTTTTTTTCACTCATAAATTTATATTATATGAGATAAATTTATAGTTATATGAAACTGGAAACAAAAATAAGGTACCCATATTTTTAATATTTCAAAATATGTTAGTTTTCATAATAAATTTTAATTTTTAATTCTGCTTAATTCTAAAAAGATGTAAGCGATTTGTGACGTCACGAAAACGGTCTTACATGAAAAGAAACAGTGTCTGGTTTTGGAAAATAATGAAACACTGACATCTGCAACTTGTTGTGACGTTGACACTTGTAATGTTTTTTTTACATTCTTTTACGGCTCTGGACCTAGTCCTTACTAGCCAAAAGACATAAGTCTAGTGTGGACCGTAACGGTGACGTCACAATGTATTTTTTAGTTTTTATTTTTTTTCTTTAAAATAAATTGACAAAAAAATATATTATAATTTTTTCCCCCTGTATGAGAACGATAACAGAGAAATGGTATTTTTTTATTTTAGGAGTTCTTAAAAATGAAATGTTGTCAATTTTGAGTCTTTACCAGTATATCATACCCAATTAGCAGTTACTACGATACTTTATCGAGCTTTCGTACATATGACAATAAATGTAAGACAATAATATACCTACTTATTATAATAATATATAGATTTAGGTAATGATTTTCTCTATTATAAGAATTTTTGCCTGTAAAATATATTGAACGGATTATATAATTATATTATTATTTGAATTATTAAAAAAGTCAGACAAATATTTATATAAAAATATGTGTTCGAGCCATTAAATATTATTTATAATTATTTTATTATATATTATTAATAATGTATAACTTTCTTTTCTTTATAATATAGTTCTTAAAATTGTGTATTTAATTTAATTCTAAAATATTTCCTTGTTCAGTTTTATGTAGTGTAAATATTTGATTAATTAGTAAAAAAAAAGTATATATTAGTTTAATTTTAAGGTATTTAAGTTATTAATGGTTATATGGATAACTTATAGCTACCTAATTTGCGTGTCATACAACTTCTTATTGCTCGAATAAAAAACAAATAAATTATACTGCCAATAGTAAAATATTCCTTATACATACATAGCATTAGGGTGAAAATAGTTTCTGGACATAATAAATATACATATAATAATTCGTTTTTTTAAAGATAGACGCTTCGTTAGCAAAACTTTCTGCCAATTATCAACAAAATTATATGTATATTAACTTAATTATTTAGTTTCCATATTAAGTTTTTAAAAATAAATTTATATTAAACGAATTTATCAGCTATTAATTAATTGCTGATATACACCAATAAATTTAATAATTAAATAAATGTATAAAACGACCATTTTTATTAGATTTAAATATTGCATATTTATTTTTAATTATCAACCAAAAATAGTATATTATAATCTAGAAGGCCTAAACCCCTGCAAAATATAGTAAATAAATAATATACAATTTTGTTGCGTAGAAATTTAAATAATATCAGAATTATATCATTGAAAGTTACGCGAGATGACATAATTAAAATAATATATTTTTACAAAATTACTCACGTCAATTTTTAGTCGGTATAACCGACGACCGTTTCGGCCTATTCAGAAGGCCATTTTCAGGGCGAGTACTAGGAGCGTCGCCATGCGGCTGTTTCTTGTGCACACAACTGTTGCTTGTGTTGAGTGCACAAGGAACAGGCGCGTCGCGACTTTCCTAGTACTCGCCCTGAAGATCGACGAAGAAAGACGGTCGTCGGCGATACCGACTAAAAATTGACGTGAGTAATTCCGTAAAAATGTATTATTTTAATGTCAGAATTATATCATTTGAAAATTATAACAAAAATCAATTAAATTATTATATATATTAATAGACAAATAATAGGTTGTGAATTTATACATTTTCTAGATTTTTATAATGATAATAAGTGTATTAAAAAGTAAAAAAAAGTATATAGTGGCTTCGTCATAAAATTAATTCCCTTTGATGCTTGCTTGCGTGTTTAGTAATAATTAGTAAATAATTAAACTTAGCGTACACAGTTCGTCTAAAGTATGCTTCTCTAACAGATAATTTTCCTTCCTTTATAAAAAAATATTATTTTGTATTAAAATTGATTCAAAAAGTGTATAATTATTCGTTTTTCTTCGTTAATATATGGTAAAATTGAATTCGATTTTATGCAATGTATACAATTTTAAAGTTGTATGCTTAAGTCCTTTAAAACACAATTATAATTATGTTATGCCTTAATAAATGTAAAATTTACAAAAATTTAAGGTATATGTTCTTAATTTTGTCTATTTAAATTATTAACTCTGTTATTCACACTATTTTCTGCAGGTCAATGTCAAATTATGTTATTCTATATTTTAATATTTTTTAAATTATTGTAATAATTTTAATATAAATACTAACTTTATATGTAACATTAATTTATAATAAATAATTACAATTATTATTATTTTATAAATCTAATTATGTATGTAGTTTTTATGTGATGTCTTATTGATAAAAAACATTTATTATTATTTTAACTGTCTATTTTCATTATTTCGTTTTACACTTTGTATTATAAATTCAATTATTATCAATTATTAAAGAAAATGTAATTATTTTTTCATTAATTCAATTGATTTAAAATTTCGAACACAACATTTGAAACCATAGTTTAATAAAAGTCCATATGTTAAATATTCGAGCTAGATTGTCATTATTACAAAAAAGAACTACAATCGTAACACTAATTAAAAATTGTGTGATTTGTTTCAAAGTTTAATAAAATCACGCCTACTTTTTGTTCTCTCATGATCTTGTTATATCAATTCTTATGTATAGTATGTTACTTTTAAATATTTTAATGAAGTGTGAATAAGACCTAGGATTTAGGCTTAGTCTTTTAGCTTATGTGATGTGGTAGCAAAGTGTGCCTGTTCTAGATTTTATTAGGTCTAGATTAAAACTATACTTCTTATAATATAACATCGATTATAATAATATACAATATCTCTATTATTATTTCCCTAATCTGTGTTTTATATATTTCCTTCAAAGATTTAATTAATAATTTATAATATAATCTATTATTATTATTTTATAAATCTTCCTATTATATTTTAATAAATGTAATTATGTATGTAGTTTTTAAGATAGAGAAGGCTTTAATTAGCTTAGTGTTTCCTTAAAGACTTTAGAGTGTACAAATTCATACAAAAAATAAATACTATCAATCTACAATACATATTTGTCCATTAATTTACTAAATTTGAATTCTATCTAAATTAACAAAATGATTTGTGTAATGTTAAAATTATTATTGATATTAAAAAATTCAATATTTCCAAAGTGAAATAAGACAATAAAATTTTCTATCTATTTAATAGCGTGATGACAGAAATAAATATATTATTATAATAATATAAGGTCAGTTAGGGCTAGTGTTGTGACGTACGTTCGGGCCAAATTTCTAGTGTCTATTTATATGGTTACTAGATATTTACCCCTGGGAAAAACGTGAATGTAATACTAAGTTTGACCGATATATCTACCAGTTTCTAAAGCTAGAAAATACGCCATCAAAGAAGAATTTAATTCATTTTCTTGCGATTACAGCGCCGTCGGTCTGAAACTAGTGTCGTAGCCCGATTATTTTTTCATCTGCACACTTGTTCTAACTGATCATAGGAGAAATATTGCAAAAAAATATCTAAAATAACAGACTATTAATAATTTTCTTGATAAATCAGTATGAAATCTAAATATATTTTTCATGTGTTTCCCCTCTAGTAGCTTATGATTACTTCTAAATGTAAAAGTTTAACAGCCGGTTACACCAACTGTCGAATTGTAAAAAGTAAACGGAAATTGTATAACTGACGTCAAAAAATTTCACGGACACGTTTGACATTTACACTTTCAGTTCCGTAATCTCTTCTGAATTTGTAAAGTAAACAATACAACTATTGTTAGGGTTACTATTTCCTTTTTTTATTTATTTCACAGAAAAATGTAATCTTTACTCCCTTTTATAGTATAGTTTGTCGATTTATATAAATTTTGGAGTTTGTTTGGCCACTTTTTCTCCATTTTCGCTTTGAAAGTGGTAGTAAAATTATAATAGTCTATTTAAATACAAATATTTTGACTTGACTTGTTTTTTTTTTCCTTGGTTGAGAAACTAAACTGTGTTTAATATTGTCGACGGTATGTGTACAGTACTATATAGTATAAATAAACATTTTATCATTAAAATTAAATGTTTTCGTAAAACGTGAATCTGTAAAAGTGAAATGTGTCAGGGTTTGGTGCAACTGGCTTTAATGATATTTTCTCTAGATGGTTTTATAAATATTGCTGGAAATGCCTAAATAAATATTAGAATGATTTGTTATAAACATTGTTTTATTTATTAACTAGCTAATGACCGCGACTTCGTCCGACTAATGGTACTATAATATCTTGTCAAATTATATCCCTCAGGAACCGTACATTTTTCCGGGATAAATAGTATCCTATCTTTTAATGTAGGTCGTAGTATATCGCCGTGCCAAATTTCATCCAGATCTGTTCGGTGTTTTTTGTATGATGCGTGTACAAACATACAGACAGACAGATAGACAAAAATTCTAGAAACAATCGTTTTGGCTTCTATAAGAAGGTCCTATAGAGAGCCCCTATATATGTTTTTCTTAAATATCTCCCATGTACAGACATAGCTCACTTACAATTTTATTATATGTAGAGATTAAACAGGCGATCATAGAATCATACTCTTTGGTTATAGTATGGTGAACATGGAAATATATTAAATCAGCTGTTTAAGTGTTAAACAGTCGTTAACAAAATTTGTGAACTTGGCTCTTAGGTACACGTACTTTTCTATTCATATAATTTAAATCCACATCACAAAAAATAATTATTAAATGATCTATTAGTTTTGCACAGAACTAACACGGTAATAATTTGCTAGCTTGCTTGCAACAGCATGTACATATGTGTGTTGGTTGTTCCTGTAAGATTACTTTACATCATAATAGATGGCAGCACTCTTAAGATGTTGAATTTTTATCTTTCTATATCTAACTTGTATCTAATATTGTGTTGTAATTAAAATATGGCCATATAAAAATTTTAAATGTCTCACTTCCCTACATTTTTTTTATGCAACCAAGCAACAAACATGCGTGCGGCTGGTTACCGACTATAGACTATAGCTACATACATACATGCAATACTATAAGCATTAAATCAAACTAAAAATATTACAAAAGAAAACTTAGAAAAACCCTTTCATACATTCCGTCTGGACGAGTGGCGGTCGACCACCGTACGTTTTAAAAGAAACTTTATACCACGTACGACCACACTGTGGAGCGAACTGCCTGCAGCGATATTTCCGGACCAATATCGGAATCTTCAAGAGAAGAGCGTATAAATCC
>JADGIL010002138.1:0-10208 GCA_020352625.1 Cactoblastis cactorum
AATCATGTGACGCGGTGTGTATGTTATGCTCCTCCAACATTCCATATTTTAATGTTTTGGATATCGTTTTGGAATAAAATACCATAACTATGACACTTTTGTCGTGATGGTTGAACTTTTACTTATAAACCTACAGGTTACAGGTGTACGGAGCCCTCGATGCGTGAGTCCGACTCGCACTTGGCCGAATTTTTCTTTTATTTATTATGTTCAGCATTACTCCTAGTATTTATTAACATAATATAATGGCATAGTGGAAGTGCGCTCTGGGCTTCACCGGAGTATTTTGAGATCAAAAGAAGCCAATAACTTTCCTCATTAATTGGTCTGTCAAAGGCAGGCCGGTATTTCGGGTGATTAGCGCCTTAAACAAAAGGTTGAATATTATTTAGGTATTTATATATATTAAATTAAGGTTGATTATTATGAACATAACCTTATGACGATATATTCAGATGATTGCTTTTTTTGTTACACGTGCCCAAGTAACAAGGAGCAAAATTATTTACGTTAATAATTCTGAATTAAAGCTCGGAACTCACCGATATTGGCAATTTTGTTTCAAACACATTAGAATTTACTTTGTCCAATATATACAAGACTGAGATGAACAAAGTTTAGATCGAGTTCTTTTATGCATTCAAACAAGCAGTCTTCTTTGGAACGGTCATAGATTATACTGAAAACAGCGACCTTAAATACATTGGTCGTCCAAAAATCTCAACTGTTGACGTCTTTCAATAATGACAAAATTTTAAACTATGCCCTCTCATAACAACAGCTTTATGAAATTAGTGTTGACACAATGGTGGCGGTGTGGTGGGACGGAGGGAGCGTCAGTCGCACTGCAACACTCGAGCAGAATAAATGTAAGTATAATACGTTATTTATATAAAAGTGGGTTTAAAAACATGACATTTACATGTAAAAATGATCGTTGTCAAAAACTTAATTTAAGATTACTAGATTACATGTGAAATAATTATGGGTGTGCTAATAAATATATATGTATTGTTATAACAGTTGGAAGTTTAATTCTTCAACACAACTTTTTACTATTATTATATATGTATTTATTCTAAATTAACATTTTCAATTCTTTGCAAAAGGCGTCGTATGCAAAATTACCCTTGCATATTTCTAGTTTAAGGCTAATTTGATTCACAAAAAGTAAAAATAAATTCGTGCGGCGTTTGTTTTATTAAAATTTAAATTTATCCTGACCATTTTGAAAACGTAATTTCGCTTCAAAAAAGTACCGTATGAAAAATGCGAATACTTTTCGCCCTTGCTTCATTAAAAGAACGTCCAGTTGGCATTTCAGTATTTAATTTTAAAAATATTTAGGTTGGTCGTGCCCTAGAAGCGGGACGCGATGGGATTTGTTATCATGCATTGTTATCTCAGAAGACCGCTCTAATGCGATCTGTTTATATAAAACTCACTGATTACTTCATTATACATACAATTCTCACCGGGTAGGGTAACCGTGATCTCTTTCTCTTCTATTATTGCGCGATGACACTTGAGTTATTCGGAGTTACAAACAGATAAGTAAACAGTTTATGTAGTATTTTTTAAAGACAGACAAATAGATGGCGGCTAGAGAGCATCTTCAATGTGTCATCAACGGTGATCATCGATCCACCCGCAATTACAAGATGATACTTACAACGATTTTATCAAGTTGGATTTTTTAAAATGCAACACGCGCTTGACATTCAAGTCAACGAATTCAGTAAAACATTATACGTACGTGAGTACATACATGGTTTTTCTTCTATTTATTTTTTATTCTAGCCAATTTCAATGTCCGAGTGGCGCCTGATGGTAAGCGACTGCGCGATCCAGAAACAACCTTGCGTCGGCCTGAAGAGCTCTTCACGCTTTTGGGGGACAGTTGTTTTCTTTGACAGTCGATGGACGTTTCATTTAATTAGCATTTCCAGGTGACAAAACCACCCCCAGGGCTTACATAAATTGCGTTGCCTAAGGCAATTTTATGTTTATAATAGAATTTATAGAAAGTAATGTTCGGGAACCTTGGCGAGGGTACTACACCCTATTCATTTATATTCCATGCGAATGTGTAACTATTCAGAGCACCCATTAGTGTAATTGAAATGATACCGGCAGGGAGCTGTCGGAGATTCGATACTCGTATTAGTAATACGTTCTTTTTTAATCATGATCAAATGTAATGCCATATACCTAGATGGAGGACTTCTCTTACTAGTGACTTGCCTCGGCTTCGAACGGGGTTTGAAAACCTTCCTTATGATAACCCTGTCTACTAAAACCGCATCAAAATCTGTTGCGTAGTTTTCAAGATCTAAGCATACGTAGACAGACAGAGAGCAGAAAGCTACTTTGTTTTTGTTCAAGTGATATTACAATGTACTGATTGTGAAAGTGCTTGATTTCTATGTAAAATATTTCTTCGCTGCGGAACTAAGTAACTGTCGCTGGACGTATGTATGTAGTTTCGCTGCAAATTAATTCATCACCTTTGTGAAACTCTAATGGTTTAAGCAGCGTTTTATGTCAGAGGGAGGCAAACGAGCAAGCAGGTCACGTGATGTTAAGTGATCACCGTCGCTTATGGGCAACACCCGCAGGGTTACAGAAGTGTTGCCAGCCTTTAAAAAGCCCCCGCTCTACCTAAATGGGGAGAGCGGGGATGCTGGGCCTCCGGCTCTCCCACTCACCGGACGGAGCATGTCGGCTGATAGCCGCCATTCAGGCGTAGGTCTTCTGTGGGAGTGTGGTCCTGCCTCGGATGAGCCGGCCCATTCATGCTGCAGGCTCATACCACTATGTATAGCTCATCCCACTAGCGTACCCAGAGAAAGTTCTCAGAGGACAGATTTTCTCGAGAGTTAATTGATATGTATTGTTATATTACGACCGAAATCATATAAAATCGTTAAAAATTGTAGCCTATGTTATTCTGATGTATAACCTAATATTAGTACTATAAAATTTCATCCAAATTCGTCCAATCGATTTTTCGTGAAAGAGTAACAAACATCCTAACAAACTTTTGAATTTACATAATATTATATGTAGTTGGATACTCACCTCGAGCAAGAGATAATTTATTAACTCTAGCAGCAGCCATACACTGTTTCCTGGAACTTCTTGATATAATTATTTGTAGTAATATAATGGATATTAATTATAATAAAGATAATTAATATATCAACGCTAAAAATATTCTGCTGTGAGTAATTTATAATTATGTACATATATCATTTTAATATAAACTTAATTGTGGTACGGATTTTAAATTGTAATCGAATTGTAGCCCACAGAGGGTGTTAATTATTTTTATTTACAAATACCACAGCTGAGGCCGGGCGGGCTGCGTGCGCCGCGGACGATTAGCTCAGATTAGCGGTTTAATGGCCTAATGACGTAAAATATCGGTTGGGCAGGTGGGAAACACACACCTTCAAAATTTCACATCTATCCAACTAAAGCTTCCTTATACATAGCTTTAATGTAACCATCAAACGATTTAAAATACTTTCCCGTTGCTAAAACTCTAGCAGTCCTAATGTATTATGCTCGAACAGATTTGCCAGCCGCGGCTCGGTGTCAATATTATTATATGTTTGCCGTTGCTATTCCAGTTTGCGCTATTTCTTTCATTGTTCCATGCCATATTTGGCAAACAGATCTGGTTCGATATGTTTGGGAAACTTAAGTTAATAGATATACTTTGCCCAAGGTGTACTCTGTGTGCCTGTCGTCGTGTTATTTTTGTACGCTCTATGTTTTGCGCGTGTGGTCATCAATTTCAATCCGCAGCGGAGGGATCCTTCCATTCAGTAGATAATGCTTAACAAAACTGATGTTTATATTCTAACCATAATTAACCTGTTTGATTATATAATAATTTAACTAACAATATTGCGTATATTGTCGTTCAATCACGCTTACAGTATAATTTTAATCTATTACTCAGATTTTAATATTAAATACAGAAACCTTGCAATATGTTTAATTATCTTTCATCCACCTCATTTATTTTAGACCAAGTATAATAATGTGATTCCTCCTTGCACTCCCGGCATTGCGATAAATTCGTGCCTTTTACTTTAATAACAGTGTATTATAATTCATTTTATTCATTAACTAACGTTGAAAGCGGTTATGATCTGTTTAAGATGATTTTAATCATTTCAGATAAATCCTCACATTTATAGCTGCAAGAATAGTTGACATACATAAATGTATTGGCCTTGCAGTAGGAAAAAAGTAATCCCTTCACCTACATTCCTGTGATAGCTTGCTTCGCCGCGCCCTGTATGCGCTGTGCATGAGCACGCGCACCTCTATGCTGCATATTTATCTGCCGTCGTCATCAGCCTGCAGTTTAAGTTCCACCTTACCATGATACATTTTAAGTATATAATTGGATACGCAATTGTTAAGTTAGGTGATAGGTGTGATATGATTATTTTTAATTTAATTTAGTTACGGTTGGTATTTTCATATTTCGACAAAGCAACAGGTAGTAGTAAAAACTTTAAGTATTTTTTACTAGCTATATAATATTTTTAGTAAGTATTTAAGTTATAGTTATTTATAAAATAAAATTAAAAAAAAAAGTAAAAAATATAAATTATACATAAAGGATGGGAAATGCTTAATGCAAAGTTAGAATTTTTTAACCAATTTCTTCATCTGTTCACACCGCAATGTTTATGAGATTTCTTAAGATATACAAGCAAAACTATTAAATATGCCTGAAACCGTCACAAGACAAAGACATAAATGGGACTTAATCCTTTATAATTACAAAGCAGCGATTATTTTTCTCGCCAATTTCCGCAGTTCCGCTCAACTTGCTTCCTTCAAAGGCGGCCGCGTCGGTGACGTCATAACAAATTAAGCATCAGTGACTCGCGTAACAGTTTAGACTGTTATGAGCCCGTAGTGCGAGTTTTTATATGTAACGATCGAGGTAAAGTAGACCCAAATCTGTAAGGAATCCATTCCTTACAGATTTGCGTTGTTTCCAAACAACGCCACCCGGTGATAACAGAGTGAAATTATTTCGATTCCAAACATATCTGCGTTCATTTTAATGCTTTAAATACAAACATAGTGGTTTTAATGATCTGTGGGCTTACTAAATCGATTCCCGCAGTGTTATTGTTACAACCTTGACCTAGCTTTGTGTCGTCGACGAGCATGACTTAGTTATGTAATAAGTCACTTCGCTCACATTATAACCTAATTGTAAATTATCCAAAGATTCAGTGCGATCGGCTGAATTAACCCAGAAAATATTGACAGGTAATTCAAAAGACCCAATTAATAAAATGGGCGCATGAAATGTACTTTTAATGATTACTAGAAATCTTTCTCGAGTGCGTTTAATGTACATATATGTACATACGTTTCGAAAATAAGCCTGTACAAATAGATAAAAAAGAATTCGAAACTGGATAATAACACAAACTTGGCAATCATAATGTGACGTGCGAGCACGACATTCGCTGTCAAAGTTCTAATGGGCTTTTTATCAAAAATCTGCTGTCTTGTTACCAAAAATCACTTCTATTATAATTTACTGCAAGTAGAAAACTTACATGCTTCCCCGTCTTTTCGCATCTGAAGATGTCGTATTATGTTATTAGAATGGTCTATTCTTATCGAATGACATAATGTGTTCATTTGGTTTTGATAAAATTCTATCAAATTCCCCATTTTGTGTGATAAAATAAAACTCCTGTAATTCAAAGTAACAAATTACATTATTCTAAAGTCGTGTGTCTCGTATAATACGCATTAGTAAGATTCGATTTGTGAATCTAATATGAAAAGGCAGTTAAATGCAAAGTTAAATGAAGGTGACCCGTTTCCGCAGCACTGCATATGCATGAGCGACGATCCCGCGATCTAATTATCCGATGGCGCTGCGTTTTTACGCGATCTCGAGCCGGGTAAGTCCGAGTTTTGCTCTACACGAGGATTTTGATAAACTTTTACATAAATCACATGCACTAAACACTGTTGTTTTGTAAACGTAAACAGTTAAAAGCATAATAAATAGGGACAATTCGCACAGATTGAGTTAGCCCCAAAGTAGGTTCGAGACTTGTGTTATGGGAAATTAACTCAACGATACTATATTTTATAATAAATACATATACATATAGTTAAACATCCAAGATCCAGGCCAATCAGAAAAAGGTCATTTTCTTTCATGACCTGACTGGGGATCGAACCCGGGACCTTCTGAGTATCGGTCAAGTACGTTAACCGTTACACCACGGAGGTCGTCAAAGACAAATCGTCAGACATAGACAAATGTCTGCATAGAAAATTATATTGATAAAGTGTTAACATTTTTATCAAATTCTATCATTAAATTCTTATAATATTCCATATAATTGTAGTGTGTAACGATTGCCCTCGATGAAAATTAATATACGATTTTTCTGTACAAATATATAACTAAGTATAATATAAGCTCGGACAAGCCTGGTGCTCACAAAATCATATCAGTAAAAAGTACCAAACTGTCCAGTAAAAAGCGTTGGACAAAAGCTACTATTCAAACTCACTGAACTAAGCCCAAAATTACCATAACGCTGAGCTTTGGCAATTTAAATAACAGCTTTGCGTCAGCTTCCGAGTGTGTTAGAAGTTTGACGAGCGTCGGAACTTGCAGAGGTCTCGATCCCGCAGCGGGTCGGCGGCGGCGGTCGAGAGCTGTCAAAACTGTACCGCAGCGGACCGTTGAGCTCCGACGTCGCTAACGTGATCGGCATTCGGTTTATAGTTCTAAATTAAATTTATGACAACGTACATACTGGTTTTAGTTTACGACCTGTAATATACAATTCTTAAGTATACGACTATTTAAGATTAAAACTACAAATCTTAAACTTGCTCATTTTCTTTATTCCGTGACTGCAAACAAAGGTAATTGAATCCCCGGACGTGACGTCATCTGTTTATACTGCCAATACCGCCATGCGTCATTCTATATACACGATAGAATAAGGAGCGATCAGAACGATATACATTTGTATGTCTTATTTGTCCAAAAGGTTCATAATAGGACAGATAATTATAGACAGCATAGATTAGAGTTTTGCATAATCGACTTTTTATATTCTCAAGCCTCAGGAATTATGGAGTCTATGATACTTTTATAAAAACCTTTTTTTACATCAAACCTTTGTGTTAATAACAATCTTGCATATAAAATCGTATAGCAACCAAATCTTGTTTAAACGCTAGCATATTGGCTAAAATTATGTAAACACCAGTTTTCGACTTCAATAAAGTATGTTATTTTTATGTAAGTACACTGATTACGGTGACCGGTGTCTGATCCGACCTACGTGTTTTTTTTTGACGCAGAATAATAGCCGTTTGGTTCCATAAACATTTAAATAAGTTTAGCCAAGAAGTTTTAACTTGGTCTGGGTCTTGGATGATTTTCAATCCACACAATTAAGCTTATTTTCTTATTTCAAACTGCACGCAAACGAAGTTGCGGACAGAGCTAGTATTAAAAAAAATTGTTTAAAAACTGATTTCAAGTACAATATTGTCTTTGAATTTAATTTGTACTTAAATATTTTTAAATTTAGGGCTTTAAAATTGTAAAAATTTAGGGCATTTTTAAAGAACCCTATGTCTAAGAAATCCCATATTCCAGCCGTACATTTATTATTTTCATGTTCCCTTTTTTTAATGATGTAAGGCATGTGTAATGCCCAAGTGTGCTTTATTTTATTTTTCTATAGAAAAAACAATGGAAGTTTTTTATATAAAGCATGTTTAATACCCATAAAAGATGGAGGTGGGCCGGTTTCGTTATTTTGTTTGTGGTACCTTGATAGCGGTGATTGCCGTGTTTAGCGTACGGCAATGCTCACCCGGCCGTATGCCGTATAATTTTATTTTTTAAACCTGATTGCCGTACGATACTCTAATTGCCATATGTTTGGCAACACAGCCATAGTTTCAAAACTTAAATAATAAAATGTGTACATCTGTATCCTCGTTCGCCGTGGCGGCCCTCGTGCTAGCTCCGGGTAATTAGACGACGGCGACGCGGCGCAAGTTTGTGTAGACATGACACGTATTATCATATAACTTGTCTTGGAACTGACGTCGGGCTAATGATGATCGTCGGTGCCCGGGCCTTTGTTGACTTCTAGGGAAGCCAAATAATTCTAAGAATGCCACTACAGTTACGTATAATTTGAAATTCAGAACAAGTTGGTACATGTGCAGTTTCGCAAATGTTATGATATTAATATATTTTATATTTGTTTAGAAGACCTAAAAAGCTGTAATAGAAAATAATCAAATATTTCGGAAATCTCCGCTTGTTTTATCAAGAAAAGGTTTCAAGTCTCCTGCAGTGACATCAATTTGCGAGCATTTTAATTAATTATTCACTCAGTTGGTCGCGGAAATTGTTTTAGTTAACTTGGTAATTTATATCCGGCTCGAGCGAAAGTAAAGAATAGTTTGACCAATTGGCTTCGCATCTACTCAGCAACATTGTAGGATGACATTATTGCTCCTTCTCGCTCACAATAATATAGAAGTGTAAAACAATAAATAAATAAGGCAGCTGACAAAAAAATTGATAAATAATAATAATTTTACTTCCTCCAAAGGTTGGCTGGAAGAGATTGCTGTAGCGATAAGTCCGCCNNATTGTATGTTTCTTGTTATTTGTTTTGGTGCAATTGAAAAAAAAGTGTATTGTATTGTAATTTTATCTATATATATAATCATACTTAATATTGTACATGGGAAAGTGTGTTTGTTTGTCCGTCTGTCACGTCAAGACGGGGCAAAGGATTAATGTGATTTTTATGCGGAAATATAATAGTTTTAGGGCTGTAGAGTGACAAAGGCGACTTTTTTGCTTACTTAAGGCGGGCGAAGCCGCGGGGAAAAGCTTGAACACAATAAACCGGCAAGTGCGAGAAGGACTCCCGCATTAAAGGTTTTGTACCGTTCTTATCTATATATCAAACATACCTACATAATGTCAAAATTGTACTGTTTAGCTAGGTATTACGGTTTATGGGAGACGGGCAGCGGAATCGTAGTATGTAATAGGTTCCCGTTTGTACCTTATGGGAATGGAACGCTAAATATAATGACGACCGAGACCTCACCAATCGATTGGAGAGTCTGGCGCTCTGCGCAGAGATGTTGCGTTTCTGTGTATTTTCTATCAATTTTATCATGGAGAGGGTTCTGAGAAGTTGTTCTAGTTAACACCCCCTGTAGAATTTCTACACCGTACTACCTGCCACAGACTAAAGTTTCATTCATTCCGTCTGGACGAATGGCGGTCGACCACCGTACGTTTTAAAAGAAACTTTATACCATGTTCGACCACATTGTAGAACGAACCGCCTGCAGCGGTATTTCCGGACCAATACGACATCGGAACCTTCAAGGAAAGAGCGCATAAATCCCTTATAGGATGGCAACGCTTCTGTGACCCCTCAGATGTAGCAGGTGTCTATGGACGGCGGNNGGTGATTACTTAACATCAAGAGACCTTCCTATTTGTTTATCTTCCTCTATTTTTTTATTAGAAAATGACCATCTATTTTAAAACGAACTATATTCCTAATTCTTTTTTTTGTTGTGTAATAAGGAAGTTAAAGAAAGAAGAAAAGTTATGTAGTCAAGACAGGCCAACGTCTACCAGGTTTGATAGTACCAAATAAAATTAAGCTTTAATAAGAAGATCCATCCTTACGGCAAGAACTACTACAAATTAATTTCATATCAGGACACCTAGAATAACATGCATTTGCATTTATTTTTCAAGGAGATCAATGTTTCCTGATGAGAAGCAGCTATATTAAGGTATTCACCCTTGCGATTCGAAAGTAGCATAAGTCCCGCGGCTCATATATTTTTTAAATAACAGAAGATAAATTAAAAGGAAAAACTGTAATAAATAATGACGATACACCTGCTTCCACCCAATTGTAAAAAGTTGCGTTAAATTAATTCAGAAATGAAAACAGATTGATCGATATGAATACAGAAGTTAGAATGAACACCCAACAGAAATGGATAAATCACACAAATAAATAAAATTGGAGTGTCTGTCTGTAATTTCAAAATAATTGCATTTTTCAAATTGCATAGTAGTATTTACCCGTTTCCAATACCAAAACGATTGTGTTTAGAAT
>JADGIL010002156.1:5781-22627 GCA_020352625.1 Cactoblastis cactorum
TTATGATCTAAGTGAAAAGCTAACAATTGGCTTCGATTTAACCTCGGCAAATTATATAAACATTGAAATATTTGAACTTATGCATATATTACATAAATCTATATCTTTTTATATTAAAACATTATATTTCTGTAGTCCTACAAGAACAGTTTCAATACTAAATTTCTTTGACTTGGAAGTCGAAAAGATTGTGTTTGCTTCTTGCTGGATTATTCTCCACGAAGTTCACATCATTTTTATTATTATTCTTATAATTCAAATAAAACGGATTCTCCAAATCATCGTATTAAAATATCGTATTAAATATGTGATAATAATCTGGAGTATTTGTTTTGGAGAATCACATAAGATTTTAAAAGTTGATAAAAACGCGTACGTCACTCAGTGATACTAATGATTACATATAAAAAATGTTAAACTAATAAATGAAAACAATATACCTATTAAAATGAAACAAATTTAACGGATTTTATCACGGTGTAATCACCATACACAAAGGAATTTATACTGTTCTAAGATTTTAGATTGATTTCCTTATGTGTAACTATTTATTGAGTTCCGACGTTACGGATACTTTTCAGCATCCATCTTCACGGAAGAAACATACCTATTTTTGCCTTTTAATATCTTTCAAGACATATAATTTGATACTTATTGTCTTATATTGTTGAAAGAGGTTGTCCGAGATGTGCATCAGCACAAAGCAAGCGCTCACAGCACGGCCGGTTTTTGTTATCAAATAATTCAAAATCAAGTCAATTTTTTTTTATTCAAACTGACTAAAATCTGGTACTTTTGCATCTTCAATGTGTTCATTTCTTTATTTTAATTTGTTTAAGTAATGACTAACGTTAAAAATTTACTTATAAATAATGTTGACTTAGGCAAAAAAATACTAAACTTCATTTATTTTACAGATATCTCCTCCAAATGAAAACCTGGTGATCTGGTCCCACAACCGACCGTGGTGGGAGCGCTACCAGCCCATTTCCTACAAGCTGATCACCCGATCTGGAAACGAGCAGCAATTCGCCGACATGGTCAGGCGGTGCAACAACGCTGGTGTCAGGTACAAGAATACGTCTTATTATTTTAGCGAGCCAACCGAGCTTACTACATCCCATATCCAGAAAATCTCATCTTTCGGTTTGGGGTGTAGCGTAGTGTTTAAATACCTATGATGTGTTATTATAGCTTTTACAAATCAAAGTCTATAGAGAGAAAGAAAAGAAAACCCCCATCAACAAGTTTAACCCCATAAAGACACAAGTTTGCGCGTTCACCGCTACGACAAAGGGGGTCTTCCTTTGTCGTATCTCCAGAATTTCAGAACACTTCCCTTGATGTCAAGCATACATAACGAACGATTGCAAATAATATCCTTTTCTCGTCATTAATACTTTAGTTTATAAAACACAGGACACTCTCAGCTTGATTTTAATTATGTATTTTAGTCTTTGTTTTTTTATATTTTTTTCTCATTGTTATTTTTACTTTTTTTGTTGTTGTTATAATTCTAAATATTTGTTTGCAGCCCTTTAGGCTTGTAGGGACCAATACTGCTGAGTTTCTTTCGGCGTGTTCTTCTCAGTAGTGGTCGTTCCAAAACGCTGGTAGTTCGTAGCTTTGCAATCAACAAATATATAGTATGATGACGATTCAAAATGACAATATTTGGCCTACTTGAATAAACACTTTTTGATTTTGGTTTAATTGAGCACCGGATTAGTAGTTATTATTGTAAGGATGTCGAAGTTAAATAAATTGTTCTTGTTATTACCAGGATCTACGTTGACGCTATCATCAACCACATGACCGGTACTTGGAACGAGAACACGGGCACCGGCGGCAGCACTGCTGACTTTGGCAACTGGCACTACCCGGGGGTGCCGTACGGCAGGAATGACTTCAACTGGCCTCCCTGCGTCATTAGCGGCAACGATTACGGCTGCTGCCCTGATAGAGTGAGTTATTTCATTATCTTTAATCAGTTATTATATGTTATAATTGTTATCTTTCCTTTTGAGACGACCTCCGTGGTGTAACGGTACGTACTTATACCGATACTCAGGAGGTCCCGGGTTCGATCCCCGATCAGGTCATGATGGAAAATATCTATGGGTGGTGGAGATTACTTAACATCATGTGACGCTCCTGCTCGTTTGACTTCTTCTTTCATAAAAAAAAGTGTTTTAAGACTTATTTGAACTACGCCTCGTAAAAAAATTCCTGACAACAACTAAACATTAGACAGTCTTTAGCGCTTTTAAGCTTAGATGTATCTATGATAATAATGATTAAAATTATTCCGAAATGCCTACAGAAAGCTATAGTTTGTAAGTAAGTAAACTGTATGATTTTATAAGCAAGTTTGCTTAATATTAGTTGTTATGTCGTAGGTACGTAACTGCGAACTGTCAGGTCTTAAGGACTTGAACCATGGCTCGGAATATGTCCGCACGCAGATTGCAAACTACATGAACCGTCTTATCGATTTGGGAGTCGCCGGATTCAGGTATGAAACTGCTTCATTTTGCTTGAAACCGGTTCATTACCAGTTTTATTTTGGTTTATGAAAAAAATAATTAATTGACAGTTCTAAATTTCTAATATGTCTTAGGACACACCAGATTATTTGATGATACATTTACACTTTTTTAAACTACTGTTTACAATATTATCATATGCTATTATAGGATTGACGCCGCCAAACACATGTGGCCAGGAGACCTGCGCGCAATCTACGACAGGCTACATAACTTGAACACAAACCACGGCTTTCCATCCGGCGCTCGCCCTTACATCTACCAGGAAGTCATCGATCTTGGAGGCGAAGCCATCAGCAAACACGAATATTCTTCTCTTGCTGCTGTCACTGAGTTCAGATTTGGTTTAGAATTGAGCGGGGCTTTTAAAGGAAGAAATCAACTGAAATGGTTGGTCAACTGGGGACCACAATGGAATCTGTTGGCCTCTGATGTGTCTTTGACTTTCATTGACAATCACGATAATCAGAGAGGTCATGGTGCTGGTGGTGCCATCTTAACCCACAAGCAAGCGAGGCAATACAAAGCAGCCATTGGCTTCATGTTGGCCCATCCGTACGGACAGCCTCAGCTGATGAGCAGTTTCGCGTTTGACAACTCTGAAGCTGGCCCTCCGATGGACGGTAGCGGCAACATTATCTCTCCTTCCATCAATTCTGTAAGTAATTATTACATTTATTCGTTTATTATGATTGATATCTATTAACACTCTTTAATAATGCCTAATATTTATATCTATACTAGTATTATAAAGCGAGTAAGTTTAACACAAACTTTTTTAGAACTATTAGTCCAGGATTTTATCCCATAGTTCCAACAGAAACTGGAACAGAGCAAGTATAACCAGTATCTGGGGGATTGCACCCGGGATCTCCTTAGTTGCGAATAGGTTTATTAACCATTACTCCATGGAGAACGTCGATGAATTTCCAATTATGATGGTATCAAAGGCTTAATTAGAATCTACGCTTGGGAAAAACAATTTTGTTCTTATGCTTGTTTTTTTATTATTAAAATTGTTTTGAAAATATTGCATTTTAAGGCCCGCTACCCTAGAGTCAAATTTGCCGCTCTAAATTAAGCTTTAAAATATTTGCAAATCCATACTGAAGTTTGCATTTAATTTAGGATGGAACCTGCGGCAACGGCTGGGTGTGCGAGCACCGCTGGCGACAGATCTTCCAGATGGTGCAGTTCAGGAACGTGGCGGGCAACACCGGCCTCAACGACTGGTGGGACAACGGCAGCAACCAGATCGCCTTCTGTCGCGGCGGCCAGGGCTTCATCGCCTTCAACAACGATAACTGGGACTTGAACCAGAATTTGCAGGTATTTTTTGAGTTTATTAACTTCTTCCCTTCCTTCAATTCTTGATGACTTCTTCAGATTTGAGAACGTTTGACTCCCAATCTTGTCCAGGGGGCTAATATTTTTTCGCTTTGGTTATGAAATTCCGAATAGTAATTATTGAGAATGTAACTGTGAATTCATATAATTTTATTCCGTAAGAAGACATTTATTGATTTCACACGAGGTTTTCTGTGCAAAAGCTAATTAAAGAGCAGTGGCTTGATTGCATGATAACTCTACTTATATTTTGATATTACAACGAATTCGACATCCAAACAAGGCCCGTTTACCGAGTCACTTAATTCTTAACGTAGCAAAATTAATGGCTTTGAAAATATTTTTTCTAGACTTGCCTTCCTCCGGGAACCTACTGTGATATAGTCTCTGGTGCCAAGGACGGTAACCGCTGCACCGGCAAATCTGTGACGGTCGGCAATGATGGACGCGCTAACATCTACGTCGGCGCTCACGAATTCGACATGTTCCTCGCAATCCACAGGGGTCCTGATGTAAGTATTCTTGAATTTTACTAAATTGAATAGTTTTAAAATTGTAATTAGAATAAGAGTGCACAAGGAACAGCCGCGCCGCGACGTTCCTAGTACTCGCCCTGAGGATGGCCTTCTGAATAGGTCGAAACGGTCGTCGGCGTTACCGACTAAAAATGAACGTGAGTATAGCCGTGTAAAGATTAATTATGTCTTCTCGCGTGACTTTCAATGATAGAATAAGGACCGTTTGAGAAGAGTCGTATAAAATTTCGTTTCATTGTTTATGATTCCATTGAGAGAGCGTGTCTTGAAACCTTTTGGTGATCCTTTGCACGTATCAAATACATGAAAAAACTATTTAAAATAATTAAAAACAAAGTTATCTCTTAAAGTTAACTCTTAAACACGCAATAAATAGAATATTTTTATATTTTCATCATTTTTACTTAGACAATCTATTCTAGCTTTTACTGACTGTAACTTATTGTTTATAGATTTATATGTAGTCCATCATTAGTGATCTATAAGCTGCCATGCTCCGTCCGGTGACAAAGGGCGTCTCCAACCTCCCCAGTTGGGGATGGCTTTTTAAAGGCCGGCAACGTTTCTGTGACCTCCCGAGTGTTGCATGTGTCTATGGACGGCGGTGATCACATCACGTACCCGCCTACACGTTTGCCTCCATCTTCCATTAAAAAATGACTTGTAATAGGCCATGGAACTAATAAAACTTTTATTGTTTCAGTCACGACTCTAAGCTGAGCGACCCTAGAGAGATGTGGAATAACTTTACTAGCATTTTCTAGCCCATTTCGATTATGAAGATTATATTTTAAGTTTGTATATATTTACATGTTTTACATAATGTATATATAGACTGTAAATATACGCTCTTGAATTTATTTATCTTTTGTTTTCTTTCTGATCCTTCTTTATTACTATACTAACCTACTAGTACTATTACTACTACTAGCTAACCCGGCGAACTTCGCACCGCCAACAGCCGATAGTTTAGTATTTTTTTAAATAAGTACCTATTCTGCTATTTGGGACTTCTAACAAATATTAGCATCAATAAATACGATACTAACGTCACTTAATTGTTTTGCCTTCCCGGAAATTGTTATTATTAATAGAATGGTATCTTTTGCATGACAACATTTAAAAGTATTGGTTTTTAGACCTTAACTGGCAATTTTTTTAATTTTTTTTTTCTCCGTAGGAACCATCCTCGTACTTTAACGAGTATTTGATAACAAAAATTAGCTGAATCGGTTGAGTCGCTCCTGAATTATGCGCTTAGCAACAGATTTAGCGATCCAATATATATACATACATATAGTTTACTGTTATTAATTAATAGCATTCTGAAGTATACTTCTTTACGAGGAGGATGGGGGATTTTGAACACAACACACACCGATTTCAAACACCGATTTTGAAAAGTATAAACTTAAATATTGTTTTCTTTATTTATGTCCTTATTACATATTATTATATACAATAATTCACATAAAAATAAAACAATATTTAAGTTCTGTTAAAAAATATTTCTATGTATATATTATTTGGCGCCCAAAATGTGGCCATCGACTAATTTCCACACGCCTGCTGCGTACTTTTGCACTGTGTATAGAAATATACTTGTTACGCGTTGTAAATTGAGCGATGCCATCAACATTACGTTGCGTATACCAACACCGATCAAGGCAGGGCTGCTAACTGGAAATAAAATCGAAATAGCGTCGGTCAACTGACAAGATAGGGATCTCGTATCAGAAATGAAGTGGGACACTTCAATAGGAAAGAAGATATATAATTTTTCAAAGGATAAATCGCATACATTGAGGAAGTCCTAAAGTGTGTCTTTTGAGATGACAGAGTGAGAAAAAGAATAAACTTATTTATGTTTTTATTTTATAATAATTGACTATTGTAAACACCAGGGTTAGGACATATGTAGTGTATCTTATATTTTCAGCATGTAATGCAACCTATGATCCAAAATAAATATGTCTGATTGATTTATTTATTGATTTTATTTGGTAATGTTTAATAAAATTCTATTTTTTTATTGTTAAATATTTACTGTAGGCCTTTCTTATAGTTCCGTCCAGTTATATACTGGTTAAGATATTACAGACTTGAATCACCTGACCGAAAAGAAAGATAATTCTTTTTTTTTTTTTTAATAAGACTTGAGTGCGTTTGGCCTCAATCTCACCTGATGGAAAGTGACGATGAAGTCTAAGGTGGAGCACGCAAACTCAAGTAATGCCTATTCATTTTTGCCTTAAAAATCCCCATTCCAAATTCCCATGCCCTAAAAATTCCGTGTTTCGGAAAGCACTTGAAGCTGTTAAATCACAACGTTATCTAGCGTTTGTAGAAACCTACCTTTGGGTTGAAGTAGGTTTACTTTTTGTATTGCGAAACCTCTCAGAAACTAATAGTTTGCATTTGCATTTTTGCACGTTGCATTGCTAAGGATGCAACTGGATGTACACTTGGATGAAAGTGACTTATGTTATGTATTAAATATAAACTCTCAAGTTTATACCACGTACGACCACACTGTGGAACGAACTGCCTGCAGCGGTATTTCCGGACCAATACGACATCGGAACCTTTAAGAAACGAGCGTACAAATCCCTTAAAGGCCGGCAACACTCCTCTGACCCCCCGGGTGTTGCAGGCGTCTATGGGCGGCGGTGATTACTTAACTTTACGGGACCCGCCTGTTCGTTGCCTCTCTCTGTCATAGAAAATAATAATAATAATAAACAATCGAGTAATAAATCGAGAATAATAAATACTCTTGTAGTTTTTTGTGAACGAGTCGCATAAATACAACATCGCAATTTTTTACGACATACTAATATTATAAGCGCGAAAGTCTGTCTGTCTGTTTCGCTTTCACAGCTAAACCGCTGAATCAATATAAATGAAATTTGGTATGCATATAGTTCATAACTCGCGTTCAAGCATAGGTTATTTTTAAAATGATCGTTGAATGGACCCAATTAATAAATTCATTCATTTTGTGAATACTAGACTTATTTAAAAGGGTATCAACGGAGATAGATGATTAATTTGAATGTTTCATTTTAGTCAGTAGTATTTCAGAAGGTGTTTGAATCTACTTCTTCACGAAATTAACAGGAAATTAAATTAAAACTTAAAAAAATGCCCGACACAATATAACAAAATAAACATGGGAAACTTATAACAACAATATTTCTGCGTCAGGTTTTAAAACATAGCTAAGAACACACTCGATTAAGTTACCTATCTAACAAATAAAAAATTATCCAAATCAGAGCTATAGTCAAAAGAGCTATATTCTAGCCTATTTGAATAAAAATATTTCTACTTTGACTTTGAGACAGAATGACATACACACATACACATGTTAATAATAATATAATAATAAAATTCATTTATTTTCTGTCTACAATCTTTAAATCTCAATACTAAGGAAGCAAACATACATTATGTACAAAGTGAACATTGTGAAAGGCTGATGTCTGAGCTAAGCAGATGTTAAACTTATAACATCCCTTTTTGGGTCAGGAGCTAAACATATATATTTTTAATACAAAGAATATGGAAATTTTTATCTACAAAGGATATTTGTACTGCCTAGTAGGCAACTTATCAGGAAATAAGCGCATTAAGAATTTTTAATCTTCTGAGACCTTGTTTGCTTGAAATTGCTCTCCTACATTAGCTTATATCGCTGGAACAGAATTTTTATACAAACTTTCGTCCTTTAGTTCAGATCCTTTATGTCCTATTATTAGAATAACAGGTACACCTAAATTGGATCTATCTTCAACTGTCTTAATATACAATTTGCACTAAATGAGCTGACAGATAGTTTTCTAGATTTCAAATACTTATAATGGTTGCCTATGTTTTTTATATGACAGAGGGAGGCAAACGAGCAGGAGGGTCACGTAATGTTAAGTTATCACCGCCGCCCATAGACACCTGCAACACCCGGGGGATCACAGGAGCGTTGCCGGCCTTTAAGAGGATTTATACGCTCTTTTCTTGAAGGTTCCGATGTCGTATTGGTCACGAAATACCGCTGCAGGCAGTTCGTTCCACAGTGTGGTCGTACGTGATATAAAGTTTCTTTTAAAACGTACCATGGTCGACCGCCATTCATCCAGACTCATTTAGTCAGCGGCGGGTAGTACGGTGTAGGAATTCTACAGCGATTAACTCGAACAAATTCTCAGAACACTCTCCATGATAAATTTGGTAGAAATTGCACAGAGATGCAACAAACGTTATGTTATCAAACGCGTATGTTACTAAGCCGATAACAATAAATTTCCTTTCGAAAATTACTAATTCTAATTCTAGAAGCATGTAGTTATCTACTAAATGTACTGCCTAGTAAGCTATTATCAGGGAATAAGCGCATTAATAAGATAACACTTACGACGAAACAAAATCCGAGATTTTTATCTAGAAGTAAGTATATAAGCGTTTGTGCGGCGGGAGGTAACATCAGATTGATAAGCGACTAATTCTCGACGCAACCAGGACTGGCCCAATAAAAGAGAGGTAACTAATATTTTAACTTATTGTCATATTAATAACATTATTATATTTTTAAGTAAATTAAATTTGTATTTTCATTCACACACACATACATCATATATTATCACGTCTATTTTCTTCGGGGATAAGCAGAGAACATAGATTTGTACTAGCAACGATTCTCACATACTATTTTAGCTTTCTCTATATCAATTTTCTCATATGTATATCCATGAAAGTTACAGGTTCTCTGATTTCTTGAACTTCTACAATGTAGTTACAGTCGATAGCAACCCAGACTAATTCCTTCAATCATCTCCACTCTTTTCATCCATCCACTAGACTTTCACAGATCACCTAAGCATTCCTTCTTAATTTTTCATCAATACTTGATCTATCAGTGCTTATTCAAATGTATTTTTCATATAAATACTCTTATTTATATTTTTCGTATCATTGAAATTTTTTCTGTCTTTCGTTCATTTTCGTTTTTTGTTTTCTGAAAAATCTTTATTATCTTTTTTTATATATTTTTCTTAATTATTTAAATTAATATTTACTCATTTCTGGACGATTGGAATAGGTTAATTTGATCATGATATGTTTAAAAAAATCAAACAGATTAAAAAAGAAATAACCGTTTTCCTTTTTATTTGTCTAATAGTACTGATCTAAATACATAAACTTCTAGGATGCTTCGCTTCCTCGTACTCCTGTCGTTGGCCTCGCTGGCCGTAGCCTACACCAACCCCCACTACGCTCCAGGACGCTCCACCATGGTGCACCTCTTTGAGTGGAAGTGGGACGACATCGCTGCTGAGTGCGAGACATTCCTCGGACCCAAGGGATTTGGAGGTATTCAGGTATGTCATCGGTATTTCTATTTGAAAAAATAAAATAATGTCATTGAAATGAAACAAATTTAACGGATTCTATCGCGGTTTAATCAATAGCACTACACACAAAGGAATTTTATACTGTTTTAAGTCTAATATTCGCGTAAACTTAAGAAATAATTATAAAATAATGTCGCTTATTGCGCCTCTGCAGCGCACTTAAAAATAATTTTGACTTTAAATAATTATCCAAAAAAATACTAAACATAATTTATTTTACAGATATCTCCTCCAAATGAAAACCTGGTGATCTGGTCCCACAACCGGCCGTGGTGGGAGCGCTACCAGCCCATGTCCTACAAGCTGATCACTCGATCTGGAAACGAGCAGCAATTCGCCGACATGGTCAGGCGGTGCAACAACGCTGGTGTCAGGTATATGAATACGTCTTATTATTTTAGCGAGCGAAACGAGTTCACTACATCCTATAGCCAGAGAAATTTTCAGGTTTACTTTGCAGAAAAGCTATCTCATCTTTAGGTTTGGGGTGTAATATAGTAGTTAAAATGTGATGGTGAGTTATAAACGCTTTTACAAATCAAAGTATATAGAATTGTGAAGAAAGCAAGCTCTTATCACGCTTCGTTTTGAGCTCGTTATTTTCGAAATTAGAAGAAATTTCAAGACAGGGATGAATAAAAATAACAAGTAATTAAATTAAAAATTTGAAAGAACACCCGACATAATGCTCGCCGAACTTAAACAACCCCTCTTTTGTGTCGGGGATTAAAAAGATAGGTCCAAAACATTTGGAAAGACTGAATAGTAGATTGTTACATAGGAATCAACCCTCTCTTTGTGTAAAATATGTAATACTTTCTGAATTAGAGAATTAAAAAAGTTTTTCGCACAATTAGCAAACGAAATCCAAGAAATCGGAACCTTAGTTCAATTATATCATTGTTTGTTGTATGTTTTTATAACTAAAAACTGATAATAGTTTATTTAATTCAGAAAGAAGGATTTTTATACCACTTTTTATACTTTAGGTAGAAAAATTTGTCTTTTTTATAAATTTCAGCCAGTCATGCCACAAAGATTACATACCTATATGAATATAACGATTACAAACATGATAGGCATCGAAGATTTTATCGGAAATAATCACTTTCAATAACAATTTTATCGCAAAAAGCCGTAGAAATGACTAATGGGAATTCTTTAAATATAATAAATTGAATAATAACGTCGTGACTAGACAAAAACTATTCTGAAGGAAATGTCGGTTTTAATACCCGGGACTTCTAAAATTCAAAATTACTACGATTGCTTTCTGATCCTTAGATATTCTTTGTAAGAGAGAATCAAATGAACTGAAACTCGTATTGAAATTAAACAAGATTTTCCTGCACCATCTAATTTGGTAAAATATTCGCCGATATCATAAGCTTTAGAAATATTAAATAAAATAAATTTAGATGTACATAGGTATTTTGCATGCAGTTTGTAGAAATTTACAAGCAGTGTGAATTTCTACTACGTACTTAATAGTACGTATAGGTTATGGAATCGATTTAGTAGTTATTACTGAAATGATGTTGTAACTGTTCAAATAATTTATCCTCGTCGTTACCAGGATCTACGCCGATGCCATCATCAACCACATGACCGGTTCTTGGCAAGAAAGCACGGGTACTGGCGGCAGCACTGGCGGCAACTGGAATTACCCGGGGGTACCGTACGGCAGGAATGACTTCAACTCTGAATGCGTCATCAGTGGCAACGATTACGGCTGCTGCCCTGAGAGAGTAAGCTATTTTATGAACTTTAATCAGTTATTTATGAACTATCGACCTCTGTAGTGTAGCGGTTAATGTACTTGACTGCTACTCAGGAGGTCCCGGGTTCGATCCCCGGTCAGGTCATAATGGAAAATGACTTTTTTCTGATTGGCCTGGGTCTTGGATGTTTATCTGTATATGTATTTATTATAAAATATAGTATCGTTGAGTTAGTATCCCATAATACAGGTCTCGAGCTTAATTTGGGGCTAACTTAATTTGTGTGATTTGTCTTTAAAAACAAAATTATCAGTTATTTATGCCTTTTTTGAGTTATTCATGAAATTTTATCAATTATTTATGAAATTACTGCTCCAGTAATTGTTACCTTTCCTTTTGAGATTTATACTCTAACAATTCTTAAACTTTTTGTAAAACTGAACATGAACTATAGTCATTATTTTAAGCTTAGGTGTATCTTAATTATGACAAACCTGATTAAAGTTATCTTTAAAAGCCAACATAACTATTTTTTGAAGCCCAGTATGCTAAATATCAGTTGTTATGTCGTAGGTACGCAACTGTCAACTGGTAGGTCTTAAAGACTTGAACCAAGGTTCGGAATATGTCCGCACGCAGATTGTGAACTACATGAACCGTCTTATCGATTTGGGAGTCGCTGGATTCAGGTATGAAACTCATTTTACTTTAAACCAAATCAGTGTCAGCTTAATTTTGGTTAGATCATGGGTCAAATTTCTCAATCATATGTCTAGCACGACATTGGGTTTACTGAATATTTTTACATAACGCTAAAAATCTGTTTATTAATTATCAAATACCTTTAGATTTATATTAAAAATATAATATGTAAATTTAATTTGAACAAGTAATCAACAGTAACATTTACTTGTGTTTGTAGTTGCTAAAAACAATAGCTTTTTATTTTTAAACTAAGTTTTACAATATTATCATACGCTTTCATAGGATCGACGCCGCCAAACATATGTGGCCAGGCGACCTGCGCGCAATCTACGACAGGCTAAATAACTTGAACACTAACCACGGCTTCCCATCCGGCGCTCGCCCTTACATCTACCAGGAAGTCATCGATCTTGGAGGCGAAGCTATCAGCAAACACGAATATACTCCTCTTGCTGCTGTTACTGAGTTCAGATTCGGTTTGGAATTGAGCGGAGCTTTCAAAGGAAGAAACCAACTGAAATGGTTGGTCAACTGGGGACCACAATGGAATCTGTTGGCCTCTGATGTGTCTCTGACTTTCATTGACAACCACGATAACCAGAGAGGTCATGGCGCTGGTGGTGCCATCTTAACCCACAAGCAAGCGAGGCAATACAAAGCAGCCATTGGCTTCATGTTGGCCCATCCGTACGGACAGCCTCAGCTGATGAGCAGTTTCGCGTTTGACAACTCTGAAGCTGGCCCTCCGATGGACGGTAGCGGCAACATTATCTCTCCTTCCATCAATTCTGTAAGTAATTATTACATTTATTCGTTTATTATGATTGATATTTATTATAATTTTTTAATAATACCTAATATTTTTATCTGTACTAATATTATAAAGCGAGATAGTTAAACGCAAATTTTTTAGAACTATAAGTCCAGTTATAACCCCGATATAAGCGTGATAATTAGATCGGGGATTGAACTTTTAGTAGCGGATAGGCTTATTAACCATTACTCCATGGAGAACGTCGATGAATTTCTAATTATGATGGTCTCAAAGTCTTTACTAGAATCCAGGCTTGGGAAAAACAATTTAGACCTTTTGCCTGTTTTTTTATTGTTAAAATTGTTTTGATAGTATTGTATTTTAAGGCCCACTACCCTGGAGTATTCACATTTGCCGCTCTAATTTAACCTTTAAAATACTTGCAAAACCATATTGAAGTTTGCATTTCATTTAGGATGGAACCTGCGGCAACGGCTGGGTGTGCGAGCACCGCTGGCGACAGATCTTCCAGATGGTGCAGTTCAGGAACGTGGCGGGCAACACCGGCCTCAACGACTGGTGGGACAACGGCAGCAACCAGATCGCCTTCTGTCGCGGCGGCCAGGGCTTCATCGCCTTCAACAACGATAACTGGGACTTGAACCAGAATTTGCAGGTATGTTTTGATTTTATTAACCTCCCTTCCTTCAATTCTTGATGACTTCTTCTTGAGAACGTTTGACTTCCAATTTAGTTCAGAGGAAGAAGCGTTGATGTCTAAGGTGGTCAATTAGTCTATTAATCCTTGCTGCTGTTATTCACTTCTAACTCTATTATGATTAAAGATGACTATAGTTACATAAAATGTTGAAGAACCATTATAAATTCACACCTAACTACTTTGTCTAAACAAACTTGTGTCATGTTTTTTCTATTAGAAGAAAAATATTTTGTATTACAAATATAATTAATTAGATTTAAATAATTAAAGTTGTGGCGTAATTGAAAAAATGCAAACGTGACGACACTTGAAAATATTACAAACAATAGATACACATTACAAGACCAGCAATTGTTTGAACACGTTGTCCAGTTTCAATTCAATAATTATTATTTCCTCGTTGGACGGTTGGACCTTATTTTGCTTGTTGAGTTCGCCATTCAGAAAATTCTAATATTTTTGCGCTTTGGTTATGAAATTCCGAATAGTAATTATTAAGAATCTTATTGTCAATTCATATTTTTATTCCGTGACGTACACATTTATTGATTTCACACGAAGTTTTCTGTGCAAAAGCTAATTAAAGAGCAGTGGCTTGATTGCATGAAAAGCTAACTTATATTTTAGTATTACAACGAATTCAACATCCAAACAAGGCCCGTTTACCGAGCCACTTAATTCTTAACTACGTAGCAAATTGAATGACTTTGAAAATATTTTCTCTAGACTTGCCTCCCTCCGGGAACCTACTGTGATATAGTCTCTGGTAGCAAGGACGGTAACCGCTGCACCGGCAAATCTGTGACGGTCGGCAATGATGGACGCGCTAACATCTACGTCGGCGCTCACGAATTTGACATGTTTCTAGCGATCCACAGGGGTCCTGACGTAAGTATTCTTGAATTTTACTATATTGAATAGTTTTAAAATTGTAATTAGAATAAGGACCTTTTAATAAGAGTCGTATTTTTTTTTTTTGTTTCTGATTCCATTGGGGCGTGCCTTAAACCTTTTGGTGAGCACGTATCGAATGCATGACATAACTATTTAAAAATAATAGAAAATAAAGTTACACTCTTAACGTTAACTCTTAAAGACGCAATAAATAAAATTTCTTATATTTTCATCATATTCACTTATACAATCTAGCTTTTACTGACAGTAACATATTTTATATAGATTTATATGTGACTGCTACACATCATTAGTGATCTATCAGCTGCCATGTCCGGTGAGAGCCGGAGGCTCAACTTCGCCGCCCTTCCCATTTGGGGAAGGCTTTATTAAGGCCGGCAACGCTTCTGTGACCCCCCGGGTGTTGCAGGTGTCTATGAGCGGCTGTGATCACTTAACATCACACGACCAGCCTGCTCGTTTGTCTCTCTCTTTCATGCAAAAAAGTGACTTTTAATAGGCCATGGAACTAATAAAACTTTTATTGTTTCAGTCACGACTCTAAGCTGAACGACCCTGGAGAGACGTGGAATAACTTTACCAACATTTTCTAACTTATTTCGGTTATGAAGATTATATTTTAAGTTTGTATATATTAAGACGTTTTATATAATGTATATATAATCTGTAAATATAAGCTCTTGAATTTATTTATCGATTTTTTTCCTTCCTTCTTTATTATATACCAGCGCTCGGTGAACTTTGCACCGCCTACAGTTGATTCTTTAGTATTTTTTAATTCTCATTCTGCTATTCGGGACTCCTTGCATATATTATATTGATATTTATACGATACTAATGTCATTCAATTGTTTTGCCTTCCCGGAACCCCTCCACTAACACTAAAACTTTATGGGATTGTATTAAAGTTCAAATTGACTTTAAAGTATATTTTGCTTTAGAATATAGAAAAGTATTGTTTTTAAATTCTTCTCTCCGTAAGAACTATCATCATACTTTAACGAATATTTGACAAAACAAATAGCTGAATCGATTGAGTCGTTCTCGAGTTATGCGCTTAGCAACACATTTAGAGATCAATTTTTTATATATAAATATTGTATAATAGTATTTTCAAGTATATTAAGTATTATATGAGTTGACTGGGGGATTTATTGAAGATCGCTTAGTAGAAAAATCGATTTAAGTATACAAAAACCAATTTCAAAAGTTTATTATATACAATAACTACATAACTATCAAAAAGAAAACATTATTTAAGTTCTGTTTAAGAAAAAGTAAAATATCTGTATTTTATATGAATTGGCGCGTAAAATCTAGCCATCGACTAATTTCCACACGCCGGCTCCGAACTTTTGCACTGTGCATCCAAATACACTTGTTACGCGTTGTAAATTGAGCGATACGATCAACATTACGTTACGTATACCAACACCGATCAAGGCAGGGCTGCTAACTGGAAATAAAATCGAAATAGCTTCGGTCAACTGACAAGATAGGAATCTCGTATCGGAGATGTAGTGGGACACTTCAATAGGTAAGAAGATAATTATATAATTTATAGAAGATATATAAATCGCATAGATTGAGGAAGTTCTAAAGTGACTCTTTTGTTATAAGATACTAACTTTAAATGCTACCCTCTCTTAATGGAATCTATTTTTTGTAATGTTAGGTTAAGTTGGTTAAAAAAAATAAATAAACTACTTTATTTTATAAAAAATAAACAAAAAATCCAAGATCTAAAACAAATCATAAAAAGCTAATTTTCCATCTTGACTCCAGAGAATCGATACCCAACATCTCTCGAACATAAGAAGAGTAAGGGTCGATTCAAACTTTCACTTGGCGAGTTTACATGATAAATTTACAAGTATAATGGTTTTATTGATCACTACTTGTTGCCGTTGTGACGGGAACCGAAAATGGCAATCAATTTTTTATTTTGGCGAACCCGTTATAAACTTATACAAGATACACTCTATCAATAACGGTACAATCAAGGTAAGATAATAGCACTCGAACTTGTTTCTTTTTTCTATTTTATTATAATAGGTATTTAGAGTATTTACTAAATTTTTGTAGTCAAAAGGAGAATTAATTTATACATATAATAAAATTGTAACTGAGCTTTGTCTGTACATGGGAGATATTTAAGAAAAAAATATAAAGGGGCTCTATATAGGACCTATA
>JADGIL010002166.1:0-42804 GCA_020352625.1 Cactoblastis cactorum
ATATATATATATATATATATACTGAGCTTGCTGCATATTACTTATATGTTCCATTCTTATTATATATCACACGAATCAATACGAAATTAATACTAACAGAGTATTAAAATGTTTCACTGTAGAAAATGGAATGATTAAGAATTAATTACCAATTAAAATTAACACTACAAAATTATCCAATAATTAAAACTAAAATATGGCTACTACAGTTTGTGGTGGGATTCGAAATGCATCTTAATTAAGCATTAAATTATACGAAAAGCTGTAACATTTATATACTACCCTTCATTAGTATAAACTTGATCTAAGGTCATCACAAGACACGTCCAGTGTGGAACTTCTACCTGAGAGAGCACAATACTGTAACCTTAAAAGATTTTCATACTAAGGAGGTAAATGTTAGACGAACATAAATGCAGATCTAAATAGCTAAAATCGTTACCTAATGTTGAGTACATATTTTTGAGACTTAGTTAAAGTGATGTGAAAAACAGTCTTATATAGAGAGTCAATAAAGAACAAATTTTTGTGCCAACTTTGTATTAGATCAGTATTGATTTATATTTTGCTGGAGTGAAAAATCTTAAACTCAGATAATTGTAGAATTCAACCCTGTACCCCAGGATAACCTGTCATCTTGTATCTTTGAAAATAATATGAAGTGGGCACAAAATAATATTTATGCTTTATTATTGTTATAAATATTGAAATATAGAATCACATAATCACTGTCATGAAAAACCTATTCAGATTGTCCACAAATTAATTTAAAACATCAAAACTTACAAATCGAGATGCATAACTAAAGATACGATTCTAATAAGAATGTCATGTACAGGCACATATTTCAAATTAAAATTAAATGAGGTAAAATTAATAACTAAAAGAGAACCTGTTAATTGTTCAAATAATTAAAACAAAATGGCACTAAATCAGACAATTGAACATTAAAAATAATCTCAAGTGGAATTCAACCCTGTACCCCAGGATAATATGTCATATAAATCACACTTTCATGTAGGATTTGACAAATTATTTCCATCTGCTATATCTGTGATGAAGGTTGTGAATGTTTTGTTATTCCTATAGAAGTTTTAAAAACAAAAGGTCATTGAATTGTCTAACAATTCAAATTTAACAATGGTCTTTGGATGTTTGAACTGAATCTTGTGTCAGCATAATAACCGGCACAAGTTCTTTTTACTCTTCTTTGAGCTTATAGGATAAAAATTCTTTTTACGTTTTGAGGGACTAGGTTCGTTAAGATCGTACCGCAGACAACTCGTTCCAGGGTGTCTTTTTCCTTTACATGATTTACAAAATTGGTAGGCGCAAGTTGCATTTGTGCACTCAGCCCACACTTCTCCCGACATCTCTTTTGTTACTTTGGCTGGGTACTGACACTTCATACACGACAATTGAGTGCGGTTATCCTCTGCAGCTGACTAAAAAATACAAAATTAAATCACAATTAAAAAAAAATTAGTAAAAAAGGTTTATATAGTGTTTGATTTGTTAAATAACATAAACTAAACATAAACTCTAGTACACTAACAAAAGTAAAAATTTATGCATAGTAAGTTGTACATTTTGGATATCCATACTAATATTATAAATGTGGAAGTCTGTTTGTTTGACTGTTTTCCACATCAAAACAGAACAACAGATTAATGTGATTTTTATGTGAAGATAGTCGAAGGGCTGGAGAGTGACATAGGCTTACTTTTGTCCTTTTCTTTCCCCTCCTCCCAGAATTTAACGCGAGTGAAGCTGCAGGCAAAAGCTACTATTAAATGATTAATATTTATAATTAGGTAGTACTAAAACAACTTGATAAAATAGGATTACTGTATAGACTTGGAGCATGATAATAAATTATTCATATATTAAGAGACTAATATACATACTCTTGCAAATTTTTTGAATCTGTTTGTCCCAGGAGTCCCTGGAGGACTAGATGGAGACTGCTTTGTTATGTTGTGAATCTCTCTTAATGTTCTAGTCTGCATACTATCAGGTAGCTTAGGTATGACCCCGTTAAACCAGTTTTCCACATTACTAGATACTGCATCTTGATATTTTGCATATTCTTGTTTTGTCTTATTATTCTTTCCTAAACAATCTTCCCAAATTTGACGCCATGTATCACTAACCAATATAAAATTGTAGATATCTTCATTCGATAGGTAGCTTAATATCACTTCCACTGGAATTCTTCCTTTTTCGAACAATAATTTTATAATATCAAACTTCTGATTAGGTTTATATCTGGTTGCCTTGGAATGTTCTTCACTGTACTTATGTTTGGCTGGCTGTAATGCCTTCCGTTCACATGACAGAGAATGTGTAGCAAACTCTACTCTCCTTGCTAACTTTCTTCTATTAAAAGGGCTTAACTTACAGCTACCTTTACAAACTTTTTTCACTGGAGTAGTTGGATATGACACTATGGGTACAAGTTCACTGGAATCAAATTGCTCACTAACCAAAGGTATATTGGAAGAATATAATGAAAAATTATGTTTATTTTCATCAAAAACCAACTTTTGTATTTTACCAGCTATAATACTGGTAGGAGTTGCTGTAGTAGAGCTGTAACTGGTATTGGTAGAATCTGTATCATTTTCATATGGTCTCTTCACACCACATCTTTGAGGAGTAAGCTCATCTGCATATTCATTGATAGTTGAAGATAATGTTGAGTAAGTTTGTCTTCGATCTAGATGAAAGTCGGATGATTTGGCAACTTGAATATGGCCTGTGATGACGATCTTTGGTGAAAGAAGTGAATCATTCGAAATACTCGTAAGATCTATAGTTCCGGAAGTAAATGATGTATGGTATCCACTATCCTCGGCAGTCTTGGAGAGTTTAATGTTGTTGTAAGATTGCATTAACGGCGTCGCGGGTTCTGATATAGGTATGTCCATTTTAATTCTTCATCTAAACTTATACATTTTAAAATTCTTTAATGTTATTCGATAATATGGCAGTCCAATGCATAACTAACGATCATTTTAATACTTGCCAAAATTATCACACTGTAACAACCTGTACCTGCGGTCGGGTGAGCTAAAAGCTAAAATAAATAGTAATTTGGTAAATTAATCTAATATTTGCCTCTGAACAAAAATTTCTTATTTGCTGTATCTATTTAATAATTATTAATACCTAATTTATGGGCATTTTAACACAAACAAACAATATCACACTTCACTTCAATTCAATGACAAAATTGACAAACACAACAAAAAAAAACCTCCCATGATAGACAGAAAACATTTTGGACCATTGAGGTTACAGTAGCATGTAGATCTGGATTGCGTATTGAGCCGAAATAACAAACCTAGAAAGAGATTGTCTCCTGACCCCGTGCCAACTATCTCTGTTAACTTATGATTTTCCAATATATTACATAGAGACCTTAATGTAAGATTTTAGGTCTGTTTTTGTTTGCATCGTTGTATAAGTATGCAGTATTTAGCTAATGTTACATCAATGTGTTAATGTTATTGTATTTATTACCTTTATTTTTCGTAAATATTTGCCATGTACCAGAGACGGGGTTTTCACACAAATCATTAAAACGGTTCTCAGCATATACAAATTTTACTTATAAATATCAGTTATTAATTTTTTACTGAGTTTGCAATATAAAGTTTTCTCTTTCGTTCTACGGTAAAATAGAATTTAACAAGAGATAAACGTATATAACATACATATTGCTTACTTATGGTTATATCTTGTTAAAAGAAAAAAATAAAAAGACATTATGCCATGTTTAAAAAAATTTAAGACTTTCAGAATTTTTCCTTTATAAATATGCTATGAAACATTGCTTCATGACTGACATAGTTCGGTTACGGTTTTATTATACACTTCAGTTTTATGTATGTATATGTACGTTTGTGGTAAAACCTTAGAGTATTTACCAATGTAGAAGGCAAAACTACGCGTTCCCCTCAGCAATAATTCGTGGCCATGTGACCATTCACGTTATAAAAAACTAGTTCGTGAACAGTCGGCGCTATTTTGTGTCAAGATGTGTCGTCGAAAAGAGATCGTAAAAAATTGTGAATTGTGCTGTTTACAAGTGCAAAAAGCGTACTGCTACTTCAAATTTGCATAACTAAAGCATTTCCTGTCACATGTAAGTAAAAAAATTCCACCAACATTGTTTAATTTAAACACAATCGCGAAATGTTGTAAATGTCATTGCGATATATTTGCGATAGAAAACTGTCATTTACGTTAGTAGCTCGAACGCAGTAGAAAGGATTTTTTGAGTGTGATATATTTTTCTCTGTGTGAGTTTGCAATAACACAAAAGTTGTCAGTTTAGTTAGTTATGAAGATTGCATAGTGTGCTATATGTGTACAACACTTCGCTGCAAAAATTGGCTGAATAAATTGTTCGGCGTTTAATGCTTATAGCGTTCCCAAAGGTTAAATGCTCTAAGAGTAAAACATTCTCCACAATCACAATCCCACGAACGTTTATAACACGTTGCGTTAAAACCAACGCGCTTTAAAATTAGTGTGAATATTACTCGCTGCGGTGTATACGTATTACAAATTATGAATACAAATCAAAAATTACTCGCAATGGCTATTTGTGTTGCGAGAAGGCCAAAAAGGAAACAAATATCATATTGGATGCATCCCCATAATGAACAACGATATTACAGACAGTTTTTATCACTCTACTAGCGAGCCGCCCCGGCTAGCACTCAAGACGACTATTAGCTTTCGTGATGAAATTGAGAACGACGTCTTGTTCTCGCTTGTACCCACTGTTCTCCTTTTGATATGACTACTCTTGAATTATACTCTAAGATGCAAACCAAATTATACCTAATTGTGTATAACTTAGATTATAGTTTATATTTAAAGTGAAACCGGAAAATAATAAATCGACAGAGATATTCACACCTATCTATCTTTAGTATCGTAATTCCTCGTGAGAGTGCAATCCTGTTACCATATTAAAATCATGACTGACAATCACAAGATTTGACACATTGACAGATATTGTAAAATTTTAGATGAACGTCGATCATTTATAATATGTACACTGAACGTAGAAATATTCCTAAAATATAACTGATTTCATGCATCGATTGTTCGTTGTACCTACTTTTTATCCCCTCTGAAACAAGTTTATATATATTTCAAGCAATATATTGGAATTAATTAAATAAAGAATCGTTTCATTTGGGATTGAAGGGAAACATATGAAACTGAATGAATTGGTTGAAGTTGTGTGTTACAGCTAATTTTCACTAGGTGGCGGTGTCGTCATCATCGCGTTAAACGATTTGTATGAGTAGGTATGAACACTCAATATGTATTAGTGAAAATATGTTTGTCCCTGTCTGTTTCACATTGAAAGAGCGAGACAAAATTCTTTTTAAGTTTGAAATAGATAAACAGAAAAAGATCATTTTCCATCTTGACTTGACCGGGATTGGAACCCGGGGACCTCTTGGTTCACAGGCAAGGACTTTTATCACTGCACCATTGCATTTTGAGGTCACTGGTTTACACAGAACGACCACCATCTGACCACTGCAACCCAAAGGGTAAACCAGAATCAAGCCTGGAATAGGTTTATAACGATAGATCCAAACGATAGATGGCGTTCGGGACCCGAAGCTTAACTTGCCTTCCGAAGCACGGAATTATCTTTCATATATCGTAATAATGTTTCATATTCATTGGATAGTCCATTTCCATGGGGGAAGCCTGCTTTTTCCCATAAAAGAAGGCTTTGGTGGTGGTGTCAGGGGAACTAGTTCGAAAGTGTTTAGTCAAAAATCAAAATATATATTAAATGTCTGAAGAGATTATGATATATTGAATAGAAATAAGTACTGTTGGCAAGCAGAACCCCAATACCTAATGTTAATTTTTATAAGTGAATATGCATCCATATCTTGTTTATCAGTATTTTTTTACAAATTTAAGATGCTTGATATGTTTTCATTGTAAATAATATTACTATTGACCATGGGTGTGAAGGACCTTTGTAGGCTTTGTGCTAAAAGGGAAGAATTATCAAAAGACTTGTTGGATAGTAATAATAAAAATGTCCTAAAATTGATACAAGATTTAATGCAAATCACAGTAAGTAGCTTAATTGATTCTATGCTTAATAATCTCTATTTCTGTATTATAATACATATTTGATCTTTAACATTGATGACTTTAAGTTTTGTGTTTCTTCTATACTAAGAATTTTATTTATATTGCATAAACAAAATTCAAAATATAATTAAGTAGATGAACAAAATGAAAATAATATATTGTTGACCTCAGTAAACTGTTATAAACATTCTGTAGATACAATAATGTTTCAGATTTCGGAGAGAGACAACTTGCCAACTAAAGTTTGTTTGAACTGTGAAGAGAGGATAGTGTCATTTCAGTTATTTATTTTAGAATGCTATAAGGTACAAGAAAAGTTTAAAAAAATATGTACTCAGGATTTATCTGTTAAGATTGAGGATCAGATTATCAATTTTGGGAACTCTGTAATAAAATCAGAGGTATGTGTAATTGATTTTTACCCAACTGCAGCAGAAGCAGGGTTATGTTTTTCGGGCGTATGTATGTATGTAGATTTCTATGTTCCTTCCTGGGGCCGAAACAACTTGAAGGATTAAAACATATGAGGTATTAAATATTTATTTTTATTGTTAGTATTTGTTGTTATAGCAGCAACAGAAGTACATCACCTGTGAATATTCCAATACCATGAGGTACAGGTTGTGCTTGTTGACAGAAAGACAGATTGTGGACTCTTCATAATAGGCTCTTGTTTTTATCAATTTTTGGTATAGAATTTTTTAACTGCTTTTTTAGTCCAATAGTTACAGATACAGTATCACGTCTTTATCCCTTATGGGGAAGACAGAGCCAAGAGTCGTGAGCCAAGGGCGCGTTTCCCTTGATTGACTTTTACAATCTGCGTGGGAAGAGTAACTGGCATATTCTACGTTTTTCTTTTTGTAAGTTACAGAATTGTAAAATGTTTTATTTGTTTAATGTTTTCAGGTAAAAGATGAGCTAAATGCTGATGATATAGTATTGTGTAAGTATAATACATTTAATAGTTTATTTTACTATATAATGTATGTATATTGAGACAAATTGTACATGTTACCAATCAGCAGTTATTTAATTTTTCTTTTTAATCAAAATTAATATAATATCTTGACAGAATTTAATAGTTTTCACCTTATTTATCATTTAAGGTACAATCGGTAATGAAGCCTCTATCTCAGAATATGACAATGGAATCTTTGACAACTTTGATGATCATCAATTGGATACACAAGACTCTGATGAAGATGGAGATGATGTTACGTTGGCTGAACTTAAAAAGGAGAAAGTTGAAAATAGATCAACAGAGTTTACAGAAGATATAACCACATTCAAAGGATTGTTAAATAAACCTGATTTGAAAATAAAAGATTTTGTAAAGTGAGCATAATTTTTTACTAAAAGTGCAGCTTTGTAAAGGCTTTTTTTATAATTCAATGTTTTGTTATTATGCTCTACACATCTAGTAATGCATATCAATTACTATGTTAATCCGGAACCTAAAGATGTGAGAGATTTTCCGTAATGTATGCCACAAAAATGTATTATAAGTTGGATATAGTTAGCTCGCTTCGCTCACTAAGTTTGCAATCGGCTGTACTGTATATATGCATTTATATACTTACTTTTTTATTAACCTACAATACATTTTATTTTTTCAGAATGCAATGCGACTTATGTGGTTTCAAAGCAAAATCTTGGGCTGTGTTACAAGACCACTATTCAGAAATACACCAAGGCAGACTCATCGTCACTTGTATTTGTGGATTTAGTATAAGGTCCAAAAGTATGTTGTATAAACATGTGCTGGAGCACAAAATGCAGAGCAGCAAAATTGTAAATAAATCAGAAGATGAGTGCAATATTAAACTTGATCTGAATTACAGTGAACTTAAAGCAAAACATTTTGTTAAGTAAGTACTACATATTGAATATCAGGATTTATCCTAGTTCATGTGTCAATCCACCATAATTGAAGTATGCATTGTTAACTTTAAATTGTAAAAACATGTACTGTACATGTAATTAGATTGAAAGGATCTCTCCAAAGACTGGACAGATTTAAAATAAAATTAAGATTATTGTAGTCATCAAGCCACATTCATGGGGAAAGCTATTTTTAATTTCTAAATGTAAGTCTTTTTAATAAACGTCACGTCTGCTTTTCGTGGGAAATGAGCACTACTCCGTACTTACATACTTATCCCAACCCCAACAATCCAAAGAATATGATCATTGGATTTATCCATAAAGAATTTTCAAAAAATATCTAATGTACAAATTTCGCTCTTCAGTTTTATTATATGTATGGATTTATCCATATCCATCCATACATATAATAAACTGAAGAAGAGCGAATTTGTACATTGGATATTTTTTGAAAATTCTTTGTGAAATATATTTAGTTATCGATACAGATACCGAATCTGTAGTTTTGGAAAAATTTTGTCTGTCTGTCTGAAAGCGCATTACGCAAAATCCTCTACAACCATTTACTTGAAATTTGGCATGCCAGTACCTTACATGCCAGATATATTTTATCCCAGTTAATTGTCAGGTTCCCGTAGGAATCGGTTCAATAGTTCAAAATTCACTGGACTAATTTACTTGAAATTTTAACTCTTAAGTGCCTTACATACTAGGCTAATGTTTTAGATACATTTTAACTCGGTAAATTGTCAGGTTCCTGGAGCATATTAAAAAAACTAACTACTGAACATATTTGCTTAATAATTGTAATTACCTTAAATACCGGGCTAACGTCTTAAATACATTTTATCCTGGTAAATTGTCAGATTCTTGTATGATAATAAAAAAAACACTAACTACTGATTCCTTCGCGTTTTTACTCTTCGCGTACATGAAAATGCAACCCAATTTCTATATTCGCAGATCTAATCTGTATATACATGCATAGGTATCCAATCGAGTACCCTTTGTAAACGCTTCGTCAAATGGACTAATAAATAAGTAAAAAAGATCTTATTGTTATTCGCATATATTATATACTAGCTAATGCCCGCGACTTCGTCCGACCAGTGGATACTATAATATTTCTCCCCTATATTATCAGCCCCTTGTTCGGTTACAATAAATTATATCCCTTGGGAACCGTACATTTTTTCGAGATAAAATGTAGCCTATCTTTTATTTTGGGTCCATCGGTGTGCCAAATTTTATCCAGATCCGTTCGATAGGTTTCGTGTGATGCGCGTCCAAACAGACAGACAGACAAAAATTCTAAAAGCAATCGTTTTGGCTTCTATAGGCCTTATATATTTTTTTCCTGAATATCTCCCATGTACATACAGACATAGCTCAGTTACAATTTTATTATATGTATAGATATTCGAATCCTGAGTTACGCTGCTTATTTCTCGCAACGCTAAAGATAAACAATTTTGTAAAATGAGGTAATACGTAGCTTAACATATTTGAACATAAATCACACGTAATCTAGGCAATCTAGTAATATTATAAAGCTAAAATGTTTGTCTGTTTGTTTGGTTACATACTTTCAGTATTAAATTTATCAAGTAAGCCTTATAGGCTGCTTTTTACCACGTACTGTAAAGATTTCAGCAGAATAAANNCAGACATAGGTCAGTTGCAATTTTATTATATGTATAGATTATACTTTATTTACTTTAAAATATATATATATTTTTATCTTTTACAGACTACATTGTCATATTTGTGGAGAAAAATCAAAGACATGGACTGCATTGGAAGATCATCACACAACAATTCATCAAAGTACATTGATTGTCACATGTTTAATTTGTGGCTTTAGTATAAAATCTAAAAGTGCGTTGTATAAACATGTTTTGGAACATAAAATAGGAACTGAAAAAGTGGATAAAGATCGAGAGAAACAGACGGAAAAACGAACAGATATTGACTATTGTAACCTCAAAGTAAAAGATTTTGTAGAGTATGTTTTATTATGTATATCTTTGATATATTTACGATTAAGGATGAGAAGTTGACTAAACATATAAATTTTATATTTACAGTTTTTCGTGCCACATTTGCAACAAGAAGGTCTCAAGTTGGTATACACTAAAGAGTCATACTCAACGAAGTCATAAAACGCAGCCAGTGGTCCGTTGCCTATGTGGGGTATCTCTTTCATCAAAAACAGTTTTGTACAAGCATGTGCAAGATCATAAGAACCCTAATTCATTCTGGTAAGTGACAAAATTCTATTTATCAGTCATATCTATGTATATTTATGGTTCTTTAACTTGTTCATAGAGGACTCGAGCAAGTTTATGACAATTGTTTTACTAAACATATGGAATTCTTCACAAAACAAGTTTGTAACCTTATTATAATCTTTAGAAAGCTGAGAACAGTGGCGGTGAAAATATTAATCAAAAGTATACTATTGTAGTCTTGCACAATAATAAGTAATTATTAACTGTATTAGATCTTTGGAGTGGTGAGACTTGGGGTGGGGTACCTGGTGATCTGTAACACAGGTATAACCTACAACGGACACCAACTCTTCACAAACATTGGCAATTGTATATTTAAAATTAAATTGTACTCTTTATACTAGGTTAAGACTTATTTGTATGTGAGAACAAAAAAAAAATGTTATTATTTGAATAAAAAGAATTTAGCCATTACCAACTAAAAGTGGTGTTGGGTAGAAGAAAACCTAAGATTACAAGGAGGATTACAAGGTAAAGCCCAGCTAGGTTGACATAAAAGACCAAAACATGTTAATTAAATAGCAGTGTTGTAAATGATTTATCAATAGCTTTTAGTTCTTCAAATCACATCATTTCAATGTGATTTCTTAAATAATGTAATAGTATTTTTTTAGTATTTTTAATAATTTTCAGCTGTGATAAATGTCCAAGAATTACCAAGACTCTGGAGGCGCTAGACAAACACAAAATAATGCACGTGCCGAAGGAGGACCGCAAGTTTTATTGTAGCTCTTGTGACAAAATTTTCACAACAAAAGACAGTTTGAAATCTCACGAAAGATCACACATACCAATCGAAGAAAGAAAAATATATCACTGCGGCATGTGTGATATGAAGTAAGTTTGTTTGTATTGTAGACTAGCTAATGTCCGCGACTTAATCCGATCAATGGATACTATAATATCTCGTCAGCTCCTGGCTTGGTTACAATAAATTATATCCCTCGGGAACCGTAAATTTTTCCCAGATAAAAAGTAGCTTATATATAAATCTAGGTCATAATCCATCACTGTGCCATATTTCATCCAGATCTGTTCGGTAGTTTTTGTGTGATGCGCGTACATACATACAAAATTTTAAAATCAATGGTTTTGGCTTCTATAGGTCCTATAAAGAGTCCCTATATATTTTTTCTCATAGTGGAAAAGTGAAAGCGAAATTGTAAGCATGAAAAGCAAAACGGCATATCTTTGCCATAGAAAACAATACAATACCGTTAGTTACAAATTTTTTGCCTCGTTCTTTTGTAAGTATTGTCCGATTCCTATACAAGTATTATGGTTTTGATCATAGTGAATGTATTTTCCGAGGTTCACAACTCGGTCGTCGGCGGCGTCGCACAAGCGCGTGGTGCACGACAAGATCAAGAGCTACGTGTGCGACCTGTGCGGATACGCGTGCGGCACCAACGGCGAGCTGCGGCAGCACCGCGCTATCCATAGCGACGACAAGCCTTTCGTCTGCAAGAAGTGCTACAAATCGTCAGTCATTTTTTTATTTATATAATAATACCTAGCTTATGCCCGCGATGTCGTCCGGTTATATCTAATGTTGTCAATATGTTGGTTTTAAGAGGCGTATCAAGATGAAACCAACGTTATATTTTAAGTTAGACCTCCTATTATACAACTGTAAAAACCGCTTCAAATTTGATCTAATATTTTTTGTGTGATGCGCGTACAAATATACAAGAAATAAAAAATCGGTTTGGCTTCTATAAACCCTAAAAAGACCCCTACATCTTTTTTTCCTAAATATTTCTCATGTACAGACAACTCTGTTACAGTTTTATTATACGTATAGATATGTAAGTCATTACTCTCGCCTCTGTAACCTGTAAAGGAGAGACGTGACATTTTTATTTTCGTAATATGACATTGGCTCTGTCCTGATCCCTTAAAACAGATGACCGTCGGTTTTTATGAAATACAACAATGTTAGAATTCTATCGAAAGATTGCGTTTTTAAAACCTAGTTAATTTTAATTCTAACCACATTAGGCCAGTAATGGAAATATTCTAAACTCTTTATCGGGAATAACATGTTCATTTCTATGGTTGAATCACAAGAAAAATTTTATTTGACTTAGCTTCAAGACCCATTCGAACTTGTCGACGCATATGGACACGCACGAAGAGACGTCGTACACGTGCGGCGTGTGCAGCCGCGTGCTCAACAGTCGGCGCACACTACGCAAGCACCTGTTGGTACATGAGGAGCGATGCAAGCACATCTGCGACTACTGCAACAAAGCCTTCAAGAGGAGACAGACTCTCAAGGTCGGCTTTTTATGTCAGTTTCACGCGCATCAATATTTTTTAATTTTTGTTTTTAGGATTTCTATTCTTTTTTGGAAGCTTTGTTGGTATTGCTAGTGTTTTAGGTAAACGATTGTATTCAATTGATTTATTTTATTTTATTCATCAAGACGGTTCATAATACATTGAGTTCACTATGTCCTGTCAATAGGAACTTTAAAACTTATAAAAATTTATAAACAAGTAGTTTTAAATTGTCAATTATCATATTATTTTTTTTCACAGCACCTTCTGTCAAAATAATGAATATGAAAAAAATATAAACTAGCAAGTGAATCAAATTTTCAATGTCATCATGAATTTATTCATTAATTTATTTATTTATCACAAAATTATTCATTTTCACAAAAAGAAACCCTGGATATTTCCGTGATAAAACTACTCGTATGTTTCTCTTTAATTTCATTAATCCTCCAGTAAAACCTTAAAATTGCCATGGACATAAAGTCTGAAATAATTTAGATACGGGAAAGGATTAATTTAAATGGTGCATGGCAAGTAATACCAATAAAAAATGCAATGCGTTTGTATTGTTTGCAGGTGCACCTGTACACGCACACTGGCGACAAGCCACTGACGTGTAAGTGGTGCGACGAGCGGTTCGCATACGCATCGACGCTGCGCTCGCACCGCATCCGCTGTCATCCCGACAAGCTGCCGCCCGCCCACCACCCGCCGCCCACCTACCGCCAGTACACTCATCTCGCGCCTGAGGTAATACACTAAATCTTACAAATATATTTCCTTTCTACGTATATTTACTGGATTGTTCCTCGTGTATTTAATTGTAAGCTATAGTAAAATTTATGATGTGTTGTCTCATGTATAAAAATGTTTTGCAATGAAGTTAGCTATTTACGATTAAATTTGTAACAGATCATCCTACTTGCTTTATCTTATAAGTTTTTATTATTTTTAGGAATATATCAAGAGCGACATGGCGGCGATTGGTTTAGAGAAGGACCGACCAGAGACTATGTAAAGAAGGAAAATATTACTGTCCCAGGAAGACGCTACATTAGCATCACAATGACACGGCTTTGATCGTGGGATACACTGTTATTATTCACCAAGTATATTATATTAGTATACAAGTTTCACTATGAAAGAAATATTATCAGTATTAAAACATTTGTTTCATTATTCTGCCAATGTAAAATTTAACCAGTTGTATACAAGTTTTAAAGTTGTAGTTTAATGAATGCGTCACTATGTACGTATTTTATATAACTCTGTGAGGTAATTAAGATAAAGTTTCTGATATTATAAGGTTTTCTGCCCGCAACTTCGTCCGATCAATGGATCTTGTCAGCCCCTTGCTCAATTACAATAAATTATATCACTCGGGAAACGTAGCTTTTTCCGGGATATAAAGTAGCCTATCTTTTAATCAAGGTCATCGGTCAAGGTCCATCGCTGTGCCAAATTTCATCCAGATCTGTTCCATAGGTTTTGTGTGATGCGCGTACAAATAATATACAGACAAACATTCTAAAAACAATCTTTTTGTCTTCACTAGGTCCTGTAAATAGCCAGTATATATTTTTTCTTAAATATCTCCCATGTATAGACATACATAGCTCAGTTACAATTTTATGATATGTATAGATTATGCAATATTTACATACATAATGTTTGAATCTCGCGTACTAAATTCAACTTTGTGTCATCCACATACAAGGTCTTAAATACAATAACTACGAACACATGTCTCGTTAATAAAATTTTACCGCCCGCATCGTGTAGTAATGGCAGCTTCTGTTCTACAATAAAACCGGGGAAATGAATCGGATTCAAACTAATCCTGTAGTTATTTTTAACGGCCCTAAATCCTCATATGTATCGTATGGTTGGTTGACTTTGTAGATAAGCCTAGGTAAGTTAATCCGGCTTGATTCGAATGTAAAACGACGCAACCATATTGACTCCCAATCCCTACTCTTATTGCTGTGTCTGACTGAATAAGAGATTTAACGTATGTATTTAATAAATATACATAACTTTTAATATAAGTAAAGTCACTTTTAATATACCTGCACTTTACACAAGGGATATAGAATAGAGAGTAAAGAGCATACTGACAGCTGTTAAGTAGTGAAGATCTTTAAAAGAACATGATGCAAAATAATTATTTAAAAATGTTTCCCGACCTCATTCTTTACTGCACCCGATCTCGAAAAATGACGATGGTTCTAATCCACGCAACTATAGGCCTATCTCTATAACCTTCCTGCTCTCCAAAATAATCTAGTGTACCTGACTCACCAATGGGCGGAGGTGGATTAGAAGCCTTAGCAGTTAGTTTGGATATTGCGAAAGCCTTAGATCGGGTTTGGCATGAAGCACTTCTCGCGAAGCTGCCTTATGGGCTGCCTGAGAGATTTTTCAAATGGGTCTCCTCTCCAGCTTCATCACTGAGCGTAGCATCAAGGTCGTAGTCGACGGATAGTGCTCGGAATTCATGCTCGTAAATGCTGGTGTTCCGCAGGGCTGTGATCTACCCCCGACACTGCATATCAATGATATGCTAAGTATTAGTTAATGGCATTAATTGCTATGCGGATGACAATACGGTAGATGCATCATACCCTGGCCATACAGGAATCTCTCAGGCATATTTCACTGAGGGTCGGAATAAACTTACTTCTGAAATCGAAAAAGCCTTACACCATGTTTCGGTTTGGGGTGATAGTAACCTTGTTCAGTTTATCCACACAAAGACACAGGTTTGCGTGTTCACCGCTAAATATACCTCCTTTGTCGTATTTCCAGAATTTCAGAATTCCATTTCGAGCAGCGTCCAATTACGCGGTCATTAGGAAGGCAAGGCCAAATTGGCCTCGAAAAAGCAGGGTGTCCTTGGTAAGGCGAACATCTTCACACCACCGCCTCCAACTCTACAAGGCTCAAGTGAGGCCCCACGTGGAATACTGTTCCCACCTCTGGGCTGGGGCACCAGTATCAACTTCTTCCCTCTTACCGCGTCCAACGTCAAGCTGACGCCGCGCAAAGATGTTGCATCTCTGTGCATTTTCTACCGAATCTATCACGGGAAGTGTTCTGAGAATTTGTTCGAGTTATACCCGCTGTAGAATTTCTACACCGAACTACCCGCCGCAGATTAATGTTTCATACATTCCGTTTGGATGAATGTCGGTCGACCACCGTACGTTTTGATAGAAACTTTATACCACGTACGACCACACTTTGGAACGATCTGCTTGCAGCGGTATTTCCGGACCAATACGACATCGGAACCTTCAAGAAAAGAGCCTATAAATACCTTAAGGCCGGCAACGCTCCTGCGACCCGCCGGGTGTTGCAGGTGTCGGTATGGGTGGCGGTGATCACTTATGTTTTCTTCCCACTTTCATAAAAAAAACTCTTGATTAAATTCTCCCAACACACATTTTTTATACATTATCGCGATTTTTAATGGCGGGCATAATTTTCATAGTACATAAATTGTAACTCCAGTCTCTCCGCATAGTTGTTTAGACAGCGGTATAAAATATGAGACACGGAAACGAAAAATATTGCGGCGAAATAACAAATTGTTATCATTTGTGATTTATGTGGGATACCTATATGTTTTCCTTGATTTGCAGGTGCGTGATAAATTGAAATGGCGTCCCTCTGCTTTCGTACATTGCTGCACTACTTACATAAACTTTCGTGTTTTAATAACATAATAGCTTTAATTCCATAAAAGGACTTTGCCAAGAGTCCGTTTTTATGACGTACAAAAGCAAATGCTTTTTGTACGTCATAAACGAAACATTATTTAAACACGGGGGTTTTAATGCCATACTCGTAGTAATTATCTACTTACTCATATGTATATTTATGTAATTTTTGTTTGAATAATCTATTTAGTTGCAGCTTTAAGGGTTTAAACCGCAAAGTTTCATTGTCAGTAGCCAAGTGAAACACTGGAGCGTATCGTGCCAATAGTCGTAAACTCGTTAATAGGTCCATTTCCCGCGATGCCATTGTTACCCTCTTAATATTTATTGCTTTCATGTTTAATTTTAAATGAATATTGATCCATTTAATGATTCGTCAATAAATACTGGGTGTTGGGATGGGGAAGATTAAATTATTAATTGAATTAACAGCATAATATAAAAAAAATATAATCAAAAACAGAAATTATAAATGAAATAATGAAAAAGAGATAAAACGAAAATAATAAAGACACAAACCCAAAAATATAATTCGAATGAATCATCTATAATGTTATGAAACTTTTTTTTGGCAAACGAGGAAATATTTCTTATCTGCCCATGATATTGGATCGTGTTATTTGAGCTACCTACCAGTGGAAATGAAAGGAATGTGTCGCAATAAATACTGAGGGACAGAAGTTAGGACCAAGAACGAGGACAGAAGAGTCAGCCTCTGTTTACAAGTCTTGCTCGCGTTTTCAGGGAAAAGTTTGTGAACAACGTCACGTGTGAGATACTTAAAGATACTAAGCTAATCATTATAATCAATATATTTTACAATACGTATATGCATGACACGAACCTAATGTTAAAATCTGTAGTTAAGTTAAATATATAAATAGGGCTTGTTGAAAATAGAATGTTCCCTAGCCGTGCGTTCCTTCACATTAGTGAAATCGGTGGCAATGCAGGCATGAAGTAAAATTAAGTAAAGATACAGGCAGCTAGACGTTGCGCGCCAGGGCGGCGGGGGCAGAGGTCGCGACAGCCTCAGTGTAGCGGAGGCTGCGGACCGTACTGCCGCCCGCCCTAACATGTATCGCGCCGCCCAGCCAAAACATTACTAAATTCTACACTAGTAAATCTTTTGGTAATTACTTTATCTGTCCATTCGAAGTAACACTAGACATTTATATACATGTTATTAAATGTAACAGTTTTATACAAAAATGTTGGATTTAAAAGATCATGTAAATTAGACCAAATAATTTTGGTTTCAGTGGTCGCGTGAGATGAGCCATGACTTCACCTTTGTCATGAGTGTTATTAGTATTTTTTGGAGGTAAATACTTTGGTATTCAGTTTAGTTTCGTATAGGTCTGCATACTTACGTAAGTTTTAGCTGTAATACTATTACGATAGAAAATAGATATATTTATAACTTACTTATTATCGTAGTATTTTGCTTTAACTAAAAATTTCCTGTCGTTTACATTGAGTGTTTGTTTTCACACTGAAAGTAGATTAGGAATGTAAATCAGCCGGGTAAAGTTTATCTGAAGCCTATAGACAGGTGCTCGTGAACTGAAGAGGGTCGCCTCTCGAAGTGAGGGCTCTACAGCTTGTCCAATTATAGATGTTTTCAACAAGAGGAGGCTGCTTCTTGCCATTGGTAATAAAAGCTTTGCGGTTACTTTTATAGTATTCACTTATGATTTATTTTTATATTCGTTTAATTATAATTGAGAATACTAAAAAGTAATCTTTGCTTGCGTTCATGAACTTATCAAGAATATTTTTTCCGTACATAAGAATACACATATTCAAACACTCTACTTACATATATATTTATATTATTATGTTGTGGAATATAACATGAAAATATAGAATCTATATTATTGAAAAGACTTTATAGTTTATAATTTTAATTTAATGTTTGTACAGGATTCATCACACCACAAATATAGTGCCAAAATAAGAATAATTGCAAAAACTAATAAAAAAGTTATATTACAAGTAATAAAAGGTTCACAATGAAGTCGATTCGGTTTTTGCTAATTGCAATAGCATTGTCATTAATCAGCGGTTGTTTCTGTGAGCTGTCGACGATCAAAGATGAAATTAAAAGAATCACAAGTACTCCAGCAACGGCTTTTAGCGAGAAGAAAGTGAGTGTGAAGCCATTAGACTCTACAGTAGCGCCGAGTAGTGCTAAGTTAACTACAAAGGGGGACAGAATAACAAAAGTGTTGATGACGAGCGAGAGCCCGACGACCGCACACCAGTCTACGACTAAAGTGTACGCGAGCACAAAAGCCGCTGTGAAAAGTGCAAAAAGGCAAAAGTTAAACACTAGTTCTAGTGGGGCGCCGAGTGTAGCGCATTCAGCGAGGCTTCAAGAGCGGCTAGCAGCCCTGGACTGCAACCTACCCGTGCTACCTAGCGCCTCCAGGCTGTGGCGCGGCAATGAGACTCACGAGCTTAACTTGCCCGTTAAGGTAAACATAGTCTCTTTGAAGATAAACTTTCTCCAACTATAGTATCTTTTAATAAATATTGCTCTTGACTAGTTTAAAAAACTTTACCAAGATGTAGGAGTCGATTTATCTTTGTATCCCGAAGAAATTTCATTGTAATACGTATCATGTGACATGTACATATGTAGCTCATCATATAATTGAATCGAAATAATTTCATCAAGGAACAGGCCTGAATGGCGGCTCTCAGCCGCCATGCTCCGTCCAGTGAGTGGGAGAGCCGGAGGCCCAACTTCATCGCCCTCGAAATGAATGTCTATATAAAAGAAATAACAAATTAAAAAAAAAATCACGCGCATATATATTGGTTGGTACATAACTACTCCAGTCTACCGAGTAAATAAGAGCAATTCATATTAGTGCATATATTGTATACTAGCCTGTGACTTCGTCCGACCAATATATCTCGTCAGCCTCTTGCCCTGTTACAATAAATTATATCCCTCGGGATCCTTACATTTTAAAGCAGCATCTAGGTCATAGTTCATCACTGTGCCAAATTTCATCCAGATCTGTTCGGTAGTTTTTGTGTGATGCGCATACAAACATACAGACAAAAGTTCCAAAACCAATCGTTTTGGTCTACTTCTATAGGTCCTATAAAGAGTCCCTATATATGTTTTTCTTAAATGTCTCCCATGTTCAGACATACCTAGCTCAGTTACAATTTTTTTTATGTATAGATAAGTTTATACCTTCGAGACGTCAATTTATCATAGCCTCAACAACACCCTCTTTCAATAATATTAAGTATATATATTTAGATACAGACATAATAAAACAAATGACGATGCTAAATAAAACGTTAACGTTACGAGTCAAGACATTAGACAGGCAAAATTTATACGAGTACTTATTTCGCAGCATAATATCTTCTTCGCAAAAGTTTGATCGTGACAGCAGCGAGCAGGGCGAGGTCAAATACATAAACCATAAATCGTCTTAGTGGAGGAGAAAAAGGGAAAAAGCTTTTTTGCTCCAGTGGGTGAACTCGGTTCATTACTCCTGTTAAGGAAAATGTATAAAGTGGTGCTTATTTATATACAAGCGCGAGAGCTCAGATTATAGCTGTAAGAACTTTCGTCTCTTATTCATCAGGCTAGACGCCTTTTCTCACGGATCGCATCGTTTAAGAATGAGGGCGAAATGGGATTGAACATTTGTATTCAGGCGTAGAAGGATACTTAAACTATTTATTTTTAAAGACAGGTAATAAACAAATAATAATATTTATTCAAAATGATGTCTAAACTAAGGTGTAATAATTCACCTTGTGTTTCAGGCGTTTAAAAGCTAATTCTAATCAAAATACATAATCAATTACACAAAAAGGGGCAAGACAATTTTATAGTAGAATTAAATAAAAATAGAGTAACCAATATAACACACTTATGATAAAACAGTTAATAATAAGACTTATTAAGGAGCGTATCGATAAGTACTTTCTTGGTCGCAGTCAAAGTACAATGATAAAAACCTAGCATTTTGTTCAGTCGGTTTTAAAGTAGTGGCCCAAGAAAATATAATATAAATATCTAGAGCAGAAAATAATATCTATTAATAATAGTTTTACTAGAATATGAGTTACATAAGTATTTAGAGTGATCTACATAAATATATTTATTAGAAATATAAATACATTTATTCGGAGCAAATTACAATAATTGGTAACATTTTTAATTGAAATACTGCTACCGAAAAGTTGAAAAGGAGCCATGGCACTGATTTTCAGTGAGAACTCATGTGGTACCCTTTATTATACATTTATTTATAAATAAAACTAAAAAAATGTAATTGTAATACCCCAAATGTCAATGAGTGTTCGAAATCTCTGTCTTCGATGAATAAGGATATTTCATTGTTAATAGAGATTTATGCACGTTGTCGTGTAAATCTCCGGCAGAAATTAGTCGGGAAATAGAGATTGATGAGTGAGGCATCAAGAGTGAATGAATGCAAATTCATAGAGTGAATGTAAGCATTGGCTATATCCAATTTTAATTAATTGATACCTGATTTGAAATCGAACTACTAATGTATATAGTTATACACAAATCAAAATTTAATATTTTTGAAACTCTTTATTGGGCTCGTGGAATTCTTCTAGACAACCTGTTAAGTAATTAAAATAACTTTTAGAATATAAAATGAGAAGTGCGAAAAGTATATTTCCGCCGAGTACTCAATTTCGGGATAACTCCTTAACTAGTCTTTTTTCTGAATAACTTTATTTAAGGAGTCCCTACTACGTAATAACGATCGTGGGTGAGGTCGTCACAGTCCTTCGTGTCGTGACCTTTTATTTATGCCATGAAAAAATATAGGGCAGAATTTGTAGCAATGCTACGACAACATCAATATCGCTATAATCTTTATAATCTATTCTTGTAATTATTATCATTTAGATCAATAAACTGCTAGAATATACACTACAAGTTCTTAATTTTTAACATACCTATTCATAAGCTACAATATCTCTCTTGATAAAAATCAGTAACCAGAGTATTCGTAAATTATGGTGGAAAAACGCCTTATGAATTATGTATCTCGTTCTAGACTGAAATGTTATATTGCCTACTCAAAAGTTTTAATATGTAAGTTTTACTTTGTCAACTTTTCCTTCTCTTTATGTTATATAAAATTTACTTATATAATAAACAAATAAATAAAATGGTATATAAAACATGGCTGTTTGAATCTGTTCTCAGTCGGAGTGTTGACTTGATAATTAATTAAAGTGTGACTTTGTGGTGCTGATGGCGGAGGAGTGCGCGGGCGGGGGAGTCGCGGGGGCGGAGGAGGACTGCGCCCCGGATGTGGTGTCGTGGGAGGGCTCCACCGATATTCAGAGCGGAGACATACTCATCGTGCGTATCGCCGATTCTCTGCTCCTTGACACTTCTAGCCAACTCGAAACAAAGAACTCTTCAGAATCGAACTCTTCGAGCGACGGTGAAAGGTAAGTCTTTTATTTGTCTGACTAGGGTTTTGGACTTACATAACTTAATATGTATTTAAAAGTATGATTTCTTTATAAAAGAAAAACGTTTAGATTCAGCTTCTGTAACTTTTTCTTTAGACAGATATATTTTGTTTTTTATGATGCTGAAATCACCTTCTATGTAAATTAAGTGTGAACTATTAAACACTTGTCCTACAATATAAAATAAAATAAATGAAGAAAAATTAACATTTTACTCCTGAGTTTCTTTTATCATTGCCGGGGTTTACAGAAGGTTGTTTTCAGGGTCCACCACGGCCTGCTTCAGCCAGCCGTGTATCAGGTGACCAGACAAGGACACGAGCACTGTGACGTCTCCGACGGAATGCTACTGGACATAACCCCCTTAGACGAACATGGTGCCAAAATCTTTACATTGTATGATAAGGATCTTGCTGAAGGCGTTAATTTGTTAATAGGTGATTATTATACAAAAACTCTACAACAATTTCGTCTTATTTAATAAAGACATGATTTTAACGTCTCCATATAAGAGCATTTTCATAGTAATATATTACTTATTATAATAATTAGAATTGTACATTTATGTATACGTAATACTAATTATATTTATCCGAAAGTAAACTCTTAGATGGAAATTATCTAACAGTTTTTTATTAAATCAAGAATCATAAAGGAAAAGGTTCCTTGCATAAGCCCTCGTAATATATACAGTCGTAACAATCCAGTAAAACCCTTGGGAGTGTCAGAAGTCTGGTCACGTAACACGAGGATTACATTAATTAATAAAGAGAGGGTACAGAGTTACTTTCCATAACAACGCTTAGTGTTTGTTCTATTTAAATATCGCGTGGATCGTGACGATATGAAAACTCGAGCGTAGATATGCGGGTCGGAACTGGCAAAGAAATACTACGATCGCTTTTAATCTGAGGTCGAACAATACATATGCGATGAATCCTCTCTCATATACGAATATGTTCTTTATACCACTACCGGTAATATAAAAGAGTTGGTTCGGAATTTTACGAGTTCTGTCGGAAAATTGCTGCATTAAACTTGTATGTTACAATATGAAAATGTATCTTCGCCCCGGAATAATGCCCACGCGTAGAATGCAATAATGTTCAGAGGGGTATTTTCTTATACCAGTATTGTGCATTTAATTTTATTTATTTTGGAAAAATGTAATTATTTAGTATGTACTTAATTTTTGATAAGCACAAAATGTGATTAAATAAGAAAATAATAAATCTTGTAGGTAATTGATAATAAATCTTGTAGGTAATTGACACGTTTGAACATTAAGCTTTTATATGTGAAAAAAAAACATTCCACTAAAAGATTTTGTATTTACAGTTGTATCCGAGAACTGGGGTTCTAAATGTGTTCGACTCAAAGTAACAGTGAAATCTGATAACTGCGGCGATTACCAAGACTGTTCCGGCAAAGGAGTTTGTTATACAAACATTACAATGGTAGGAATAGGCCCATAAATTATTTGAGTACTGTTAAATCATTAGTCGCAATATAAAGTCACTGAAAGAGATTATTTTATGTATTGTAGGAAGGGTACGAGTGTCAGTGCTGCCCGGGCTCCGTGGGCCCGCACTGCGAGGAGCGAGACCCTTGCTATTCGTCACCCTGTCTGAATAATGGCTCGTGTGTAGAGCTCCCGCAGCCAGTCAACGGAGACAACTACCGCTGCCGTTGTCCGTTAGGTAATTCTCACATTAAAGATAGCTTTAAGCAAAGAGTATTGATTGTTTAAAGTCATCTCAAGTACATTTTATATTTGACTTAATTGCGTGATTTTGATGATCATGTTGTGTTTGTTTCTTACATATTAATAGGTTATGTAGGCAAAAACTGTGAGAAGGACCCTTGCTCCTTGGCTCCCTGTATGAATGGCGGATCTTGTCTGAGTATTTCCAAGAACGGCACGACTACTTTCCACTGCGCTTGCGCGCGAGGCTGGGCGGGCACACGGTGCGAGCTCTCCATAGCAGCCGGTGCGTGCGCATCTAATCCTTGTGAAAAGGGCATCTGCATTGAACAACTTGACAACGACATCGAGGGCAAAGAGTACCGCTGCTTTTGTGAACCAGGTACGTTTCATTTAATTTTTATAGCGATGCCTAATATATCAAGATAGAGATATCAAGATTAAATCTACATTTTAAATTTTTATAACTTTTTTCTTCAAAAACAATCCAAATAATTTAAAGTGCTTAGTTTTATTAGGTACCAGGAAGACCTATAAAGCAAAGTAAGTTATACTTAACATTTGTGTACCACTGTGAGAAAATTGATCTGTGTAATTGTTAAAATATTACTCTAGAGGGTTGAAATATTAGATAATTACATTCCGGTAAACATAGATTAATCTATATTTACCGGAATTTATATCATTTGATCTAACAAACATTTGTAAGACAGTCTATGATGGCCGTCCTTCTTAAATCAGTGATAAATGGTCGATAAAACTTGGACTGTGATGGATTTACTTCCATACAATTGGATCTGAAATTGGAATTTGGAAATTAGATTGGAATAATTTAAATAGCATTTGGAATGGAACTTTGTAGAAGCCGATTACAGCGTATTTCTCTGTCAAAAGCTACAATTCAATCGTTGTTAGAAGTAGTTTGAACTCAGTCAATTTAATAATGCTTAATCTTGTTTGCGATAGTTGGCCGAGCGAAATGTCTTGGTGATTTATTTGAAGCGTAGTTGGACGGTTGCCCACGCCCGAGCCGCAAATGCTGCCCGCCTCTAAGGCTCCACTCTAACACAAGCGAGGCTTTTAATTTTACTACGCTTAAAAACCAAACGTTCTAATTTTAAAAAAAAAGCTCTAATTATGTATATTTTATTAATTAACGAATCGCTCGCATCAATAAAACAAATAATAAAAAGTCAAAGTAATCATATACTTCCAAAGTTTTTATTATATTTATTATGTTTTCTACTTTATTGATTTTATCAAGCTATTTTAAAAATATATCATGATCGTATCCACATACTCCGCTCCGCTCCCCTACTCTCGTAATGAGTACCGCAGGGCTTTTCTTAGGAATTTTTATACGATTTATTCAAGCCTTTTTGTGGACCACAATTTTACCTAGAAGGTGTCTGTAATGTTAAACATTTATGTCATACTTTATATATCACTAGTATTATGAAAAAGGTTCTCTGCAATCATTGCAATCACAAGACAAGGTTAATGCAGTAACAGCATCCTTGGGTGAAAGCCAACAATTTTTTTTATGTTATGAACAGGCAATTATAGAGCAGCAACTATAGAGCAGCCGGCAGAAATGTTAATCTATTCGTTACAATAACACTGTAACTAAGCTATGTCCGTACTACGGACTTTTACAGAAGCCAAAGCGATAATTTTTAGAATTTTGTCTGTATGTTTGTAGCGAATCACGCAAAAACTATTAGATAGATTTGATACAGTTTTCACAGTTGCATTGGAGAAGGTGTAAAATAAAATATATCTAGGTTGTACCTATATTACACGCTGCTTAGAACCCAAGGTATTGACAATATTAGTTACTCACGGACGTCGTCGCGGGCGTAAGCCAGTTTATAATAGGTACGTTAATAATTGATATATAATACTACTACCTAATTTACTAGCTTGGCAACCGACATCCATTTGTAGATGACTTACAAAAATAGAAAAATTCTTCAAATTGTTAGAGCCGTTCCGGAGGACCGTTCCTACGTGACCTAGAGATTTGGTTCAGGTCTTTATATCCCTAATCCCTAGGTTCCATAGATAAAACTGTAGATATATGTAATAGGAATAGAGTATATACGTATATTTCCCGACGTAATATAAAGAAAAGTCGTGGCTGGAATTAATCAAGCCTTGTTTTCCCGGAGCGAAGAAATTCAGGCCAGATGCGAGCAAACAGTCCCTCGGGGCTATTGTCTTTCGTCAAAAGGAATTTGATACCTTCTGTCTTTGTTTGTAGGTAAAAGTGTGTTTACCGTCTGTGAATTATGTATTATGTTTGTGAAATAGTTCCGAACAGCGCGTATTAAAATTTTATTAATTTTCTTTTTTCTTAAATTTTAAAGTATCACTTATTTATTATTATTTTGTTTTTGTTTTTGTACATGAAGGGTTTCGTAACAAACACACATATAAAACAAACGGCAAATATTCTGTGAATATTTCAGGTATCTACCTGTATAGCCTTTATCAATATCGAGCTACAACGTGCAAAAATTTAATTTAATTATCTATTAAGTCACTATTTAAACACATATTTTGTAAATATTTCAAACGTGTACTTGTTTTTGTTATTAATGTCGAGCAAAAACAAGCAAAAGATCACGTTTGTTGTATGGGCGCTCCCCTTAAAAATTTGTTTTTTTTTTTTTAATTTGTTTAATTTTAAAGCTACTATGTAAATATTATATATATTTTGTAAATATTTCAAGAGTCTACCTGTTATCGTTATAAATATCGAGCAAATACAATAAAAAAATCACGTTTGTTGTATGGAAGCTCCCTTCAATATATGTTTAAATTTTATTTTTTGTATTTGTTGTTATAGCGGCAACAGAAATACATCATCTGTGAAAATTTCAACTGTCTTGCTATCACCATTCATGAGAAACCTGTAACCGATACAGACAGCGAAGCCTTAGTATATAGTATAGTATAGGGTTCCTGTTTTATCCTTCGGGAACCCTAAAAATCAATTTTGTTAGGTTTTATTAAATATTCAAATCATTGATACACAATAATTATGGTTAGTCAATAAATTAGTTTGACAGAACAAAATGAATTATAAGCATTATAGAAAATAAATAACGTAATTGAAATAGACTTTGTTAGTGTAATTGGCATGCTCATATAATCGTAATGTACATTTTACATCGAAACTATTGTATTGAGGAGATATGTGTATAAGATATAATTTATCGAATTAGTGCGCATATTTATATTAGAACTGGCAACCAATGTAAGAATAATAATATAAAATCATAAATAAGTATTTTTTGATATAATTTATAATTTTAAAAGTACATATATATGGTTTTATTGATTCTATATAGGATACACAGGAGAAAGATGTGAAGTGGAATATAACGAGTGCGAGTCGTCCCCGTGCGAGCACGGCGGGACCTGCAACGACCACGTGGCCGGCTTTGAGTGCGCTTGCGCACGCGGCTATACCGGAAACACATGCCAACTCAAAGTAGGTCCCCTGCAAATTATATTTTTTGAACGGTCAGTACAATTGTAAAGATCTTAGCTCTGTATTTAGAAGCCCATTCTCTGTATTTAGAACATTCGATCACCGGAATGAAAATAAATAATCTTTTGCAAATTAATTTGGATGTTATGTGGATTATTATTGTGCGGGTTTGAATCTTTTCGGGTTCGAAATTCTAGTTAGATCATTAAGAAACTTTAAAATGAAAATTAAATATTTATACCTATATCTATCGTAGCTTTCCCTTAAACATTTTTGTTTTCATATAAAGCTTTGTTATTAAGCTTGTCTAAGCCACATGGAGCTAACTATAAATAGCACAATGTAGGTTACTGAGTACCTGATTTCTTTGTTAGACATATGACTCGCTCATAATGTTTGTATAACCTAGATTCTGACATACCGTATGAGAAGGGTGTGTTGTTTCGTTGGTTGATTCCATTTCACGGTTCCTGAGTTTATTTCAAGAAAATTTGTAAAATGCAGAGTATGAAGTTTAGATAGAGTTTTGAGAATTTGTACACGACTTTGTTAATATATACTTGCAAATTAGTATGTACAAACTTTTGTTAAAAGCTACAAGATTAACTAAGTAAATGTAACATATATACATACATGCATATTCCTCTTTTTCCACTTCAAGGCTTTGCTAGCCATTCAATTAAGCAAACTGTTAGATTCGCGTGCTGCAAGCCTTTAATCCGTCGATTGCTTTGACCTTCCGCGTTCCGAAGCGCCAGTGATGAATGAAGCACGAAATCTGTTTGGATTTGCATTTTGCATGCAACGCCGCTGGGTCGTGTCATGTCGATATGAAAACATATACTCTATGATGTATTTTAAATACTGTCCCCACCTAAGTACATAATAAAAACGACCCATTCTTTTTTGAGATGTTGATTATTTAAATCATTGGCGTTTTTAAATTGTTATATAATTGCAATATATTTAAACTTTTTACATTTAATTGCTTAGTTAGTACTCTACCGTGATATAATGAGGAGGTTGTTTCCGAAAGAAATGATCTCCCATGGTTTGAATGCAATTAAAAATAAATATCGCACCCAAATTTCACAGACAAGCCTCTAAGTAAGTTCCGGGGATCATAGATAAATATTTATTCATAGAGATTTTCAAAGTTTTATTCAAACTAAACAATAAATAATCGATTACTTATCCGCAATCAGGTGGATCTGTGCTCGCCGAATCCATGTCCCGAGCGGCAGCTCTGCGTGGACCGCGGCAACAACTATGACTGTCAGTGCCCAAACGGCTTCGTGGGCGAAGAGTGCCACATACCCACCAAATCGGTACTTATTAAACCACGTTAATGTTTAACAATCTGACGAATCTTCTAGAGAACTTAATTTTAAAGATCAGTTTCTGTCCCTCTATAGAACGATATGTAGATTGTATTATTATGATATTAATGCATTTTCTTCTACTAAGCATATGTTAATCTTAGTTATCAATTAACTTTTCATACTGTATTTGCCTTACATAAGCCTGCTATTTCAGGCTTGTGACAACTCTCCGTGTGCCCATGGCGGAACCTGCTGGGCTGACATGGACTCGTTTTACTGTTCATGTCGGCCCGGGTACACAGGGAAACTATGCGAAGGTACGTGTGTATCCAACCAATATTGTTAATAAGATTGGAACAAATTACGACGCATCCGATAGTTTTTGGTATTCCAATTTTTTGTTCTATCAAAGTTTAGTCCACGTTAAATAGTTCCATTTTAAATAAAATATTTTTTAAATACAAAAATATTTTTACAATTGCCCTAAATGCACGAAGAAGGAGAACCGTGTCTAAATTAGTGGGTTATTAATTATGATTGATAATAATATTCGCAAGGATAAATCAAATTGAATGTACGCCTTGATTAATACAGTGAAAGCATTCCATTCGCAAAATGTCTACGAAGTAATCAATCATAATAATGGATGAAATGTGGGACTTTTGTTGAGGAAATTGAAACGCTAGCCATTTGCCTTGTTTAATATTTCGGGGAAATTGCTAAGCGAGTTGGGCAAAAGTGACAGCTTTGATAATGGGAATATACCGACATAATATTATTGACACGAATTTGCTATTCTTCAGCCAGTTTTTTTAACGTATCGCTACGATAAGGATGTTTTAGATAAGAATTATATACCTAGTTAATCAGTTATATTATGGCTGACAGCGTATTATTATATAAGATAATATTTATTAAAATATTGTTTGTATCACATTACATTTTTTTTGTGAGACATATAAATATATACATATGTAAATGAGAAAATAGGTTATAAACATATGTGACCTATTTCCTCATTTACATATGTTCAGATAATTCCCTACTCCCAAATCCAGTGAAGCGAGTGAGGGTAGAAAAAATTATTATAAATTAATATGTTAGATATTAATTTTTACCTAATTTATTTAATATTCTCCCAAACCATTTTAGCCTTTTAGTTATTTAATTTTAGATAAGAACCTAGTCACAACTTCATAAAATCCTTTTATAAAACTTATATCAAAAATCTCAAAATCAAGCACTTGGTGTTAGGTAACATACATACCGACAGCAATAATTTTTTCAAACATATTTTACAAATTATTTCGTGTTTGCATAGATATCAAACTACTTTTTAGAGCTTATTTTTGCCGATGTTAATTTTTAATTTAATATCTACTACGTACTATTTTATTCCGCGCGTATGCAATTAACAGTTTCCAAATAACATTTTTAATTTGAGTCCTACACATTCATATTTTAATTTTGAAATTCTTCTTGACCGAATAAAACATAATTTATTCTGTACTCTGAAATATTTTCTGGAAAGAATTAGCTGACAACAATAAATTTTTTCATATCCCATTAGAAATAATTTAAAAGATATGTTTAAGTATAATCTATTAGATATAATTATAAGGATCGTGATATTTTCTGAAATTATTATTTATTTTTTAAATTAGTCAATTAACATCGTAAAATAAAAATCTCAAATGAAATTATTTATATGCTAAATACAATTTCAGGTGGTAAATAAGTTTAGTACATGGTATTTGACCCTATAAATAAGGCATGCAAATATTTATTATATTGCAAATATTTCATATCTATATTCAATATTATAAGGCGGAATAGCCTGGAAGAGAATGTCATATATACACATTAATCTTCACATGAAACACTGGTATCTACAATAAAGTTTAAAATTATACACCTCGGTTGGTTTCCTTGACTACGCAAAATGTTTGAGGATGATACGAATCGAATGGTTGCAGAGGACTTCATCCTGGAGTCAGTAGTAGGTGGTGAGGCTGACTTGGAGGAGCGGCGGGGCGGAGGCTCGGTTCGTGAGGTGCGGCTACCTTTGGGGCTCTATCACGACCGGCTACACAACGTGTATATCGCAGCCGGCACACTTGGCGCAGCCATCGCTATCGTCGGCGTTGTGGTCAGTGACAATAACCAATCAATACTTTAATTACATATCTGTGTCATTTCTTTTTCAGTAATGTGGGCAAGCTTGCGATTATGAAATTGAAATTTGATAAAAAATGATGCGAAAGATCATAACTATTGACAAAAATAATGAACGTTTTATATATTTTTTCTAAGAACTTGTGGTTTTCGGTATTGCAAATTGGAGCTAAAAGTTATATTTTAATGTAATATTATAGAAATATAGTAAGTAATTTTTGAATTTTGAGTTTTTGTCAAAATATATATTTTTGTGAATATCAATTTTTAGAAGTACATTTTTGTTTCGGTGATAAGATCAAGAAAAAAATGACGAGCGACAATTTCCGTGTTTGTAGGTGACGGCGTGCCACTGCAGAGTCAACAAGACCTACTCTCGTCTTTTGTCGCGGCTGTCGCGCGTCACCGAGGCCGGCCCTCCTCATCACTGGTTGCAAGACAAGCGAGCTCCTCCCTCCACCGCACCCTTCCCACCACCCTCAGCCACCCTTGATACCACAGATATGTACTACACTCTTGACTTCAGCGATAGTCAGAGTTCCCCACTCATTCAATAGCAATCAATGCTGGACGGTTGCTCCGAAGGGGAACGGTTCAAAATACAAATCTAATGGGTCGTTAAAACCACGGAAATTGCCAAATTAATCGATGTTTAAAACCAATGACTGATATAAGTATTCGTTCTCCATGCTCACTAGCAAAAATTCTTATAAAGGCAAAAATATAAATATCAACAATCTTAGCTGGTTTGGTAGTCGAAATCGAAGTTTTTAAAAATAGTATTAAAATGCAATATTAGTTGCTTGTGGAAATGTGTCAGCTAAGTTAAAGTTGTAGTCATATAACCCTGCTTAAGTGTATTGATGGCGGAATTTCTGAGAAATTAATTGAATATAATATCTTTTTGTTAAGGATATTCCCACATACTACATAGTAATCTTTATAAATATTTGCCTGTAGAGCTAGTTAGAAATAAAAATAATGATTGGAAGAAAGCAATATATGCTGAATGTGTCAAAGTATAACGTTGCCAACTGCTCCAAAGAGAATTGATCAGCAAACTAATATTAAAACGTTTGTTCTATACCTATTAATAGCTATTCATTAAATTGGACAGAAGCAACAGTGACTGAGTAATAACCGTAATAAGTGTTTAAGTGCCGATGTTGGCGGCTGCTTTGAATTGTTAAATTTTATAGCTAGATAGTTTAATGAATGAGACCCTATTTCATGTTTGGTTTAGTTGAGACATTAATAACTTTATGTACCTGTATAAACCCTAGATCTTGAAAATGTATCGCTATTGTATGTACCTCTAGATTTGCATTCTTGAATAAATAGATCATTGTGTTGCTATATGTGAAGAAAAATAATTTAATTATTTTAAGTAACTCTTGGCAGTCTTAAATAGAGAATGAGATAATTAAGATTTTTGTTGTGAGTGTAATTAATGGATATACGCGTACTTTTCTCTTTTAAATGATATTTTATTTAAATTGCCCTTATTTTCTCTAATTTGATCAAATTTATGGATTTTTTTAAGTTCGTGACAACACGTTAATCTATCAATCCTGCTAATATTCTTTAAATAAATGCCTGTTTCAACGTTTTATAAAAATAGTTCCTTCCAAAAATTTACGCAGCAAGTGTAAAATAACATTCATAATATTCCAACGTTTTTGATTCGTAAATGAAGTAAACGTATATAGAGGTATGTTGGTAAAAATCATATAAGTACAGCTTCTTTGTTTTATTTTCGAATTATCTTTCTTCACTGTCCGTGTATTCACTTTTTCTCTCTAAATTATCTAAATAGTAATTATTATAACTATCTAGAGATATACGATTTATTGTACTTATCTATTATTCGATTTTATAGATATTTCAGTAGAAAATATATCTATTCAAATTACATTTTTAATGTACATAGGTACCTATTAACAATGCTTATTCCAAGTACTTTTTCTATCTTGTGGCTACTTTGAGTCCAGTTTTGGTCAATGCACTATTTAATCTTAATTGAAGACTAACTAATGCCCGCGACTTCGTCCGATCAATGGATATTATAATATCTTGTCAGCCCCTTGCTCGGTTATAATAAATTATATCCCTCGGGAACTGTACATTTTTCCGAAAAAGTACCTTTTAATAATATAAACTTTTAATCTAGGTCATAGTCCATAGCTGTGCCAAATTTCATCCAGATCTGTTTGGTAGTTTTTGTGTGATGCGCGTACAAAAATACAGATAGACAAAAATTCTAAAAACAATCGTTTTGGCTTCTATAGGTCCTATAGAGCCCCTTTATATCTTTTTTAAATATCTCCCATGTACAGACATCGCTCAGTTATAATTTTATTATATGTATAGACAATTTAATTTTGACATTTCGATAGAAAGATAAACATGGAATTTTCGTGGAATGTTCCAGCTCCTTTTCTTTCTTAAAGGCCTTAAAACAGAGTCTTCTCATAAGCGATAGGTTTACGACCTGTCACTTTATCGGAATGCCAATTAGCTTTTAAACAAGCGTGGTCTTTGGGTCGCAAGAATCGTGGCTCTACCCTGTGAGGTACAAGACGTAATCTGTATAACTACATTTACGTCTTTTACGTGCACATTAGACCATCTCGAAACATTTTCAAGAACAATTTATTTGTTTTGCAAAACTCTGTGTAGTTTGATTTTCAAATTAAATGTGTTCTAAATAATTTATTTCTAAAAGATTATTACTCGTCATTCGCCAATATTGGGCTCAAAGTAAACTTAAAGCTTTTGTGTTCTATCTTTGTAATGCTTCTGGGTGTGTAAATATGTGAAAATCATTGTTTTAAATTAAATAAAACTGGGAGTTGATTTGTTTAATTAGAAATATTATATATATAGATCCAAAAAGAGACACCGTTTTATCAAGGTCTTCGATATTTAATGAAGCTTCCACAAACATTGTGTTTAGCAAACGTCATAATTTTCAGTCTAATTTTATATTTATTTTTTATTAATTCTACGTTACGAATCACAAACAGTATATTGGTAAATAAGAAGATTTATAATATAAATTAATAAAAACATATGTTTGTGTTTTATAATATTCAGGTAAATAATGTTAAAATACGACGTAATAAAGGGGTTATAAAATGGAAACAATGAAAAGGTGTTCGACGTTTTGAAGAAAAACATTTTTTATTTAGATTATAAACTTTGATAAAAATAATTATATTAATAATATTTTATGACAACTTACAAAATATTCATATAAAATAATAACGTAACATCTATTCATCATTTTAATCTTATTACAGTATCATCTAATATCGAAAATGTGCTACCACTTTCGGGATGTGTTTAACTAGTGTGACTATCTGTAGGGCATGCGTCGCGCCGCCAGCGCTCCTCGCTGCGACCATTCGCAACATCGCACTGGCTCGCCCACGAGGCTCTTCTCGGCTGGCGGCGCGCGCACGCTACTTCTAACTACATTCTGCTCTATTTATTATTGCTACTGACATTTGTGACTTATGACGAGATTCAGAATCACGATCTAACATCATTGTAAGTAAAAATTAAAGCTGCACAATTTATTATAATAATATAAGTACATAAATAATTATGGAATACGTATAAGTAGATAAAATATAACAATGTTAGAGTCCGCTCCATATTGAATGGAATGGCAAATGCAGACTTTGAGCAATCTATGCGCCTAGGGGCTACGTATTATAATTTTTCAAAAGACAAGGCTAAAGACAGCAAAACGTCATAAATATAAATAATAAATCTTAAAATACAGTGGAGAGACATTAACAAGTGTAAGGCGAGAAATTGGAAGAACCAGTGTAACAGAACTAAAGGAAATAAAATAACGCGAAGGACGGAACAAGTCACAACGCAATCGCAGCTAAAAGAACAAAAACAATAATAGACATAATATTATGAAGTAACATTATCCTAATTAAAAATTCGACTTCTAGTGATGCAAGTCAGAGAGTAAAAACGAACTATGTTTAAAATTCTACATCTAGGTCGTATGTATTCTAAATTATGTCATAATATGGCAGTTAATCGAACCGTCCGCACTAGGGCCCAGGCACACAAATTTATTTAATGTTATATTATCCACATCTTATTCCTTATGGACGACTTCGTCTATGACAAATTCGAAAAGCAGAACCTTGTTCTGAATTTTGAATATAAATCGGTGGAATGAAACTTACTTAAAATTCTGTATTGAATTGATCAATCTAAGTTTATTATAAATCCATTGCATTGTTGACCTCAACTAGGTATACTTTATGGGTAAAGCTCGCGTGTAGCGACTACTCGAACAAGAACTACGGTGACAGTGATTGCTGTATTCGAGCTGAATTTAATTACACAAAGGTATTTATTCGATCTGTTTATAATAAATCCTTACATAAATAAGTCTTGGACACTATTATCTTCATAAACTAAATGTCATGGCCCGATAACTTAAGTATCGAAATTCAATTTTATATAACAAAAATGTATCTATCAATTAAAACTTAAAATTAAGTTCCTAAGTACGTACACAAACCGCTCCCGTCAATGATAATGCTAATGATGTTCGTTCGGTCGACTTAATGACTTGATAATGAGGTTATGTTCAAATGACTATTTATCAATAAATTCAAAATTACGACCCTGTCACGTTTGAATTATAATTTATTTTTATGGTTTCGAAAATTTTAAATAAGTTTTACATTGCCTGTGTCAGGGATGTCGACATAGCAAATACTCAATGCTTCTTGGTATATACCGAAGTCAATAAATGATATTACACGGAAGCAGAACCCTGTGTATATAGACTTAAACTAAGTCGTACTAAATGAATGAATTGAGCGATTTTTAATAGCAAACTTACGAAAATAAAACTTAACAAAAGTGGATGGCATGTAATTTGACTTAACTCACTTAAATTTAATGATTATTAAGTATAAGTATTATGACAAAGGCACATAATATTATGATTTTTATTATTTGTAGATAAGTAATATCAACCTACATTTTGTGACAAGAATTTCTTACTTTATCATCATGGCAAGATTAAAAGGTACCTGTTGAAACGATAACTACATATAACTAGAATGATGTCCGAGTGAATGGCACATATTCAGCAACAGATAACTATTCATATACAAATCTGATAATTATGGTTAAAAATCTCTCTTTACTAAACTCAAAAACAAATTTTGCCATCACATAGATTATTGCGTAGGTACGCAAATATATTTTTAATTTCATAAGGCACTAAGTTAAGTATGTACAATAAAAAGGGATACTCTTCAACCGATTCATCCAGCGGCCAACGTTTGTGACATCCATTTTTACCAATGTTATGGTGAGGAATCGCTTAAAAGTAAATTTCAATCTGAGATCGACATATTTCGAGACAACCTTATCTCATATAAATAATATCCTCCACGTATGTTCAAAAGGAAAACGTATCGTTTGTCCGAATGTACATAGATATTAGTGGTGTGGCGAGAGGCGACTAGTGATCGAGCGGCAGCTCCACAAAGGTGATGTCATAGAGAGGCTCGTCGTCGGCGGCGCCGGCCGGCCGCACCTCCAGCAGGAATAGATCCTCGTTGCAGTAGTACGCTAGCATCTCATCGTCAATTTTGGCTGTAATCCTGAGTAATAATATTCATGTTAATTGCATTCGTTAATTCAAGACTGTTGTGTAAAATTTACCCGCCACAGACAAATATTCCAACATAATAAATAAGTGAATAAAGATTGAGTAATTAAATATACAACAATTGAGTGCTCCATTCATTAATAATGTGCTAGTGCTTGACAATAATGCAAATTTAGTTTGAGGGTGGGTATTGATTATATGTGGGCAGATAGGAGTCCAGGATTGGGTGATTCAAGTGTCAATTCCAAATTTTAAAACATTAACGCCAACATCCACGGATACTGGCGACATAAATAAGCATTGCGAAGTTAGTGGCGCGCCCTCGGGATAAGCGATGCTCCATTAACGCGAGGCGGCCGGTGTTCACGCTAACAAAACTGTTTGAGGCCAATGAAAACCACTTACCCTTTCTTGTTCTTTCGATAAAGATTATTAATTGCCGAACTTGAAATTTTGTACTTATTCTCAATCTGAAAATAAGCAAAAAATAAAAATTACAATGGGCCTTTGCCGTTTTAAAACCGAGACGTCTCGTCTAACGGATCGAATAGTAACCGGTCTAGTGGTTTCTCGCGGAAATTTTCGCGCACGAACATTATTGAGGCATCCGGTGCAGCGGCCGGCCGCGCGGGGGTTAATTACAACATGCAGTTATGATGATCGTGTGTATTATATTAGACGGGGTTATAAAGCTCCACATCGGTTACAGCGGCGTCGCGGGCGGCGGCTAGCTCAAGCGGGCCAACGCCCGCGGCGTGGACGAAGCGTCTCGATTCCATCGTTATATTAATAAAACCAACAAAATTCCAACTAAAAAATCGTAACGAGACGAGAAGCTGAGAAAGCAGTTTCCCGGCTACTCGTACCCTGCGGTTAGCAGACATCACCAATGTTATTCTTGTGCTACCGTCTAATGCGGTTCGCCACTTCATACGTTATTCGATGATGAAGTGGCGGTGATTGTTGGTATTAAAAAGTGACTCACAGCGTTGAGCAGACCCTGCGTGGTGGGCGGCGCGACGTGCAGCGGCGTGTAGACGTCGTCGGTGTCCTGGCGCACGTACAGCATGACACGCTCACTGAGTGGCGGCGACGTACGCGCGCGCTTTCCCATTACGCTCTCCAGCTCCAGCGAGTCCTTGCGGTCGCTATACGGCGATAGACCGCCTACCTCCGATCGATATCTGTTAGAAAAATGTCATATATTAATCATTTTAACTACAAAAACTCATGAGAATCAATCTTTGGTTTTTTGTGTTTTAATATTTCAATTATCATACTATTTAAAAAAAATTCTCACTGATATTTGAAAACTTTCAAAGTAAGTATAATTTCACTGCACTTACGCTGGGGCATCTGGTGGGAAATGATTGTGGAATTTCAATGCCGGAGCTTGAGGTTTTGCAGCGTGTAGGAGGAACGGCGACGCTCCCTTTAAGTGAGCTTCTGCTAGCGCGGCTTCATCGTGACCATAGAAACCTTGGATGTCCATCCCGGCCAACTTGTCTATGTCTTCTGCCGGACTGAATAAAACCGGCGGCTTTGTCAAGTCTGCCATTGAATAAAACTCGCTTCTTTCTGTCACTGGATGGTATATTTCATCCAACTTTTTCCTATTTGTTGCGGACATTTTCCGTTTCGCTGCTCTTCTCTCTTCATCTCTAGTTTTTCTTTCCGCTCCCTAAAATAATTTAATATTTTATTTTAGTTTATTTTTGTTTTGGCTTTATCCCATAATACAAGTTTCGAACTTAGTTTGGGGCTAACTCAATTTGTGTAATTTGTCCCTATATATTTATTTGTTAGAATTCGAAACTATATTATATGTACTTACTTAAGATACAGAGAAACTGAGAAAATGTTTTGTACGTACCTTATCACAGAAGACCTTGATTTGGCAGTATCCTCTATGATATACTTGAGTATCTCTCGGATCTTCGAAAGTGTCGATCTGGATGTGAAGAGGCAGACCCTGTAAGTATAATAATCATTATTAGACACATAATTACATAAATGTAAATAAAACAAGGTACCGTAATATTATTTTTAAAACGTTTCATTAAAAAGGTTTGATTCTTTCATTGAATTGATTATTTTTGGGATCATTTATCCATATTTGCGTCCACTTTTATTACAAAGATCATTCGTAGCATCTTATTACTGTGCCTTCTTAATATGATACGAATATTATGACCTGATACAAAATTAACATTTCCACCAACGCAAGTAGTTTAAGGATTGCGTGGTTACCTTAGAATCGATGCAAAAAAAAAAACAATTGTAAGTATGAATCGTTCTAAAAGGGGTAATTTGTAAATTTACGAATAAGGAAATTATGCACGTGTCTGAATCGAATCGTGTTTAAACGTCTTAATTGCGTTGATTCGAGAAACTACGAGAGTACAGATGGATAAGTTAATAATAGATTATACACATAACTAACATCAATATTTTAGAACAGTTTTCTATAACGTGATTATTTTTTATTATTTCAGATTATTATTGATTGGTCATCAAGGGAATAAACGATAAAAAATGTATGATGACCATTTAGAGAAAATATTTGTATTTTAGTATTTTGTTCGAAAATAATACAGATTTATAACAGCGCGGGGAGCGCGGGTGAAACTTCGGCACGTTCGTTAGTTTCGTATGAATTATTTCAGACTCTGCAAATATGACAGTGATATATTTTAATATCGTTAATCGTTATCGAATGTGAACAATATAATCAACATATTGGCGTCATCGTGCATTTATTTGATAGAGGGCCTTGGGCTGATATCAAAAGCATCAAGCGATTCACTTAAATAGATAAAATATGTGCAATTATGATTTCATATCTTAAATATAACGAACTTTATTTTATCGATCACCAGAAAAATTTCTTATGAAAGTAAAATGCATGGGATTTTCTTCCATTTCCCAAGACAAAAGAAATATTTTTTATCATTGGGCTTCCCCACTGATGGAAAATATTTATATTGTCTTGGGATGAGGGAAATCCTTTATCACACGGATAAAGGATTTCCCTTAGATAACAATAACACGTGTGGGAGAAACATACAAAGCCACTCACTCACCGATTTTCCAAAGGATCACCTTTAATAAAATTCAATTTTTCATGCCTATCATCGTTACAGAATATTTTTAGATATAATTTGTACCGTCGATGGTGCGGAGTGTGAGTTGCGCCCGCGCCGGTTATCGAGGCGTCTCCGGTGACAACGCGGTTACCGACCTCGGCTTGACGTCTACGCCTCGTAATATTCATTTACATACTTTCAGTGCGGTAAAGTTAATTAACATTTTGCTGCTAAACTCAAAATTGCTTCGTAGATCGAAATCAATAGATCCTAGCATATAATTTCCCACGGAGATCCTGTTTAATAATCTTTTACATTTTAAACATATTATTTTACTCACTTTGCAAGAAAATTACTTACAATTTAATTACAATCAGGTGTTACATTTATGTTATTGCTACAAATAAACCGAGAGTACCATAAGGTTGTTACCATAGTGTTTCCAAGTGTTCAGTGTATATTTTCACACAGTGCTACTTTATTTTAGCTACTGTATAACTTGTATCAAAAGATTAAGTACTATTGCATTATTGCATTGCATCTATCATTTTAATTTAAAGAGTTGGATGGAAATAATGAATCAAATTTATACGTAATCAAATTTATAAGTAAATAATTAAATGAATATTTTTTATGGTATGGAGCCACTTCTTTGTAGTGGTATGGAGCCACTACTTCTAGTGGTGTGGAGCCTGCTGCTTGCTTTGTTAGCCTGCAGCATGAATGGGCCGGCTCGTTCGGGGAAGTACACTCCCACAGAAGACCGACGCCTGAATGACGGCTATCAGCCGCCATGCTTCATCCGGTGAGTAGGAAAGCCAGAGGCCCAACTTCTCCGCTCTCCCCATTTAGGGAGGGTGGGGGTTTTTTTAAGGGCGGGCAACGCTTCTGTGGCATCGCGGATGTTGCAGTTATCTATGGGCGGCGGTGATCACTTAACATCTCGTAACCCGCCTGCTCGTTTGCCTCCCTTTGACATAAAAAAAAAATCTCTTCTCGATCCTTACATACACTTGCATGCTACTAACCTTAACTCCCTTTTGGCTGCTAAAGTCTGTGCTCAGGCACTGAACCGCAATATTAATCTGAAAGTAAAAAATCGGTGTAATGAAATTGACGTTAACATATTTTCTATTATAGCCGTAAAGTGCTTCCCTGACAATTTATAAAACTAGCCATGGAAATTGCAAAGTTATTGCAATATTAATAAGTATATTCATATGCATTACAAGAACACACATTCTGACCATGAAACAGGCGCCAGGAATCCTGTCGATTTGCGTGGACAAAAAAAAGCAGTATGCGTTGAATGAGTTTCATTGAGAAGGCAGTATATAAGGGCATAATCGAGTGGGGTGTTTTTAGTGCTGTAGTCGACGGGGCGGACTGGCTCTCATTACGCGAACTATGCAAATGACCCCTCTCGCGTTTTTACTCCACGAGGCAGCCACCGCCACCGATCACTGTCCAGGCGTATATTATCTGTCGCAAACGACTCGCATCCGCTACGGTTTCTCTACGCAACAATAAATAATTACAGATATTGATAACATGCCTTAGGGATCGAGTAACTAATTAACAGAAACGAATCATCAAAAAAAGCAAGATTGTAAGATGTGAGATTTATTTTGTGCCTTTAAAAAAAAACTATATAATTAAAGATGAAGTATAGTATACCTAGTCATTAGGCAGCAATAAGTAGACAACACTAAGTTAAACAAATTATGTAGCATACGGTTCTGTAAAAGCCAACTTCACGATGGACGTTAATTGTTTCATGAATATTGATAAGACTTTATTCTTGTAGATAATATAAATAATGAATTGTACGCTTCTGTCATGTCATAAAACTATGCAGCGTAATTTTATATACCTAAGCCATTAAAACTGTCTTTGATAATCTATTGATTGTTTATTAACTTGTATAACGTTTCAATGAAATCTACTTTAATAATATTACGACCGAAATTACATAAAATCGTTACAAATTGCCTATATATTTGATGTATAACCTATATTACTGTAAAGTTCAATAGATTTTTTCGTGAAAGAGTAAAAACATACATCCATCCATTCATACATACATCCTCACAAACTTTCGCATTTATAATATTAGTAAGATAACATATGTTTTCCAAATTTTACTGGAGTACTTATGTAGGACTAAAGTACACAAACTGCCATCACCCAGATTTGTATATAATGTTCTCCACATAATTGTATATTAAGTTAGTATATAGGGACAAGGACAAGTCATAAAGGTTGAATTATCCCCTAATATGTTCGGGCTTATGTTACGGGATGTTTTTTAAATTTACATATTAGCAACATTTGTTGTAAATTATTATTCTTGAATTTACAGTAGTTGTAATTATACTACAAAGAAATACCTTGGCAGCGCTCTCGAGCGGGTTCCAGTAGACTGCAATAGCGTTGTGCGCGACCTCCTCGATGCAGCCGGCCAGCCCGATGCTGTTCTTCGTGTCTACAACAAAACAACAAATTGTCATTAATCTTGTCTTCGGGTAACTGTGTTGTAATGGCGGCGGAGATTTCGATTAAGATATCAACGCACAATACGTCATCGGCGACGGAAATTTATTTGCTGGGCGTGAATAATCAGGTGATAGGATCGATTTATCAGCGATTGCAATGTTTCCACTTCTGTCTCCTAGATTGAGGCTTATGTTAATTAGCACGTATTCATTTAATACCAATCGCAGAACAAATTGTCGCGGGAAATTAAGTTCTACTAGTTAGCATTCAGAAGGCTAACTTATTTATGCCAATAAATGTAATGAACAAATAATTAAAAAACCGGTCAAGTGCGAGTCGGACTCGCGCACGAAGGGTTCCGTACCATTTTCTATGAAAAACGACAAAAATATCACGTTTGTTGTATGGGAGACCCCGAAATTTTTATTTTATTTTAATTTTAATATTACTATATAAATATATATTCTGTAAAAAATTCAAGTGTCTATCTGTCATCGTTATCAATATCGAGCACAAACTATCAATAATTATATTAATTATTTTCAAAACTGTGCTGTAATTGTTTTCAAAACTAAAAATATATACTTATCATTCTATAAAAAATATAAGGTATTATGTACCGGATGAGTAAATTTATAAAAAATAAGTGCATCCTTTTATCTCATCGATATAAACTGATCTAATTCTCTCTCAATATCATCAATAGATATTTTATTAATGTCAGAACAATTCTGAATTATAATGTCACCCGTTGTTGATTTATTTGGTGACATCTAAATATGGTGGTAAATTACAGAAGCATAGTAGGCGTAACGTTTCATGACAGTGATAAATATTTCAGATTATTTACTGCATTTATGCATGTCATTGAAGCTTCGTACTTAATGCCTACCAATTTAATAATCATTATTAGAGTAAGTTAAAGTTTAAGAAAAAATACTTATGAAGTACCTATTAATTGTAACTTGCAAACTTTGAATTAAAACTTGTTAGGACTATTACGTTCTATTATATATATATATATATA